>CAUYQV010099638.1:0-67902 GCA_963574575.1 Galagoides demidoff | reverse complement strand
GTCTTAAGTTTAAATCTTTAATCCAGTGAGAGTCTAACTTAGTTAATGGTGAAAGGTGTGGGTCCAGTTTCAGTCTTCTACAGGTTGCCAGCCAGTTTGCCCAGCACCATTTGTTAAATAGGGAATCTTTTCCCCACTCAGTGTTTTTAATTACAGGTCATCTTAAACCCAGACTGTGGATACAAGGGCTCTACAACCTAGTACTGCTGAAGTTCCCACTAACAGCCCCAAGCAAAACTACAGATGAACTTGGCAGATAACAAGCTGAATGCTTTCTCCTCAGGTTTAGTAGCAAAAAGCAACTTCATGTGGAGATTTTAGACACTACTGTTGATTTAGGGAGAAAATCACGTTGGCTTATGGTGATCAAATCAAACTTTAGGTTAAACATTCTACTAACTAATCAGAGATTTAGATTTATACTTAGATATGAATTGCCAGAGCCGAATCCTTATTAGTAGTATTTATTATAAACCTAAAGTCTTGGCTTGAGTAATTAAGGGCACAAAGTATAGTAGCTACAACCCTCCTCCCCCCACCCCAGTGAGTCCCACTGCTCACCTCACCAGCCAGGTTCTCTGTCCTCACACCCCTCTTTGTAGCAAAGATTGCTTCATACTGCCCAAGAAAAAGTATGGAATCCTCAGGAAGCTTAGAACTGGGCTGTTGACAGACAATCAGCTTTTTGGTGCCCTGAAACTGCCACTCAGGAGCCTCCCCGGGTCCTGGGCCTGGTGAAGGTGCTCGCACCTGTGGGACCCAAGGCTTCTTCAGACAAGGGAACAGCCCACACTGTGAGCGAGAGCAGCTTCTCCCTGCAGCACTGGCTTCTCACTTAGAGTCTCCTCAGTTGGCCCGGACAGCCCCCAGGAGTGGTGTCTCTGGTTTAGTCACTATCCACGGGGACCACAGTGGGGAGAGCTGAGGGCAAGATGCACTCAGAGGTGGGGGGAAGTATCACATCCAGCCAAAACCCGTCTAAAAAGCACCCCGGGAGAAGGTCCCACAGGTCCTGGGACCCTTCCCCATAAGAGGCAGCTCAAAGAGACTTGTGCTTTTTCTTGGGCTGGGCTGAACCTCATCTCACTGTCACTTTGCACATAGCTCCAAGCTTTTTGCTCTGAAGCAGCACCCAGAACGTGCCTACCCCTTGTTCCCATGAAAGTCCCTCAGACAGAGGTTCAGGCCACTGGTTCAGTGACACTGGGAGTAGAAATGGAAAGACCTTCAGAAACCTGTGTAGCTTGGGGCCAGACACTTAAATTCACTGTTGTCCACAAACAAAACACTGAATACTGTTTCCTCGAGGGTACTATGATGAGAAGGCTTAGGAGAGCCCCGACAGAGCACAAAGCAAATCTTCCCCATTTTGAGAGAAAAATTCCGGGCTTGAGCCTCACTGGGACAGAGGCAAGCAGCAACTGCCTTCTCCACGTTTCTCCCCCATCCTTGCAGATGGGGTCTCCTACCTCCTCAGCCCCCCCCCAACATGTTTCCCAAAGTGGTGCCAGCTCAGGCCACACCAGCAGTTGCATCTCACCCAAGGTCATTGATAAGGAGATTCACAGCACCAGACACCACCCACAGGGGCCGCAGACAAGTCCCTTCTCCCGAGGGGCCTTGCTGTACGAGAATATAAAAGGAAAGGGCTGGGACCGCTCTGGGATGGACGTCCCGTCTGTCCTGCTCTCCTCCATCCAGCTCCGCCTCCTGTTTGGGAGCTCCTCAACCAGGCCCAGCAGGTTAATGCATTCACACATTAAGTCTTAACTGTCTTGAACTCTCTTGATTTGCAGTGGGCACTGGGTCTGGCTGAGCCGGAGCCCTTCTCTAACCACTGAGGACCTGCCGGGCCAGATGAGCAGTGATAGGGCAGCTGTGCTGATTCAGCAAGATATCTGTTTCCTTTCTTTCTTGTCAAGAAAAAAATGCTGTCGTAAATAAACTCATCTCACTCTGCTGGCCAAAGAAGTGCTGCTTCCCCGGGGACGTACTCAGCGACAGTAGGAAGTGGGGTAATTCTGGAGGGAAACTGAGGACACACCAGACCACGGAAATGACACTGCATCCTGGCTGACACTGAGAGACCGGGGGCTTGGGGGCTGGGGAATGGGCTGGGGGTATGGCAAGAGCCCTAGTGTGTGGCAAAGGCCTGGCTTCCAATCCTGACCCCCTGCTCTCCAAGAGCTCAGAGCACCGGAGTTGGGGCTGCTGCCTGGGATGCTCCAGCAGCCAGGATGGAAGCTCTGCCATCCTAGTGCCCTGGTTCAAAAGAAACAAAAAAAGAAAGCAAAGCCAGTATCACGATGGACAGAAATTAACACATCCTCCCAAAGGCATCATCTGCTGACACGGGCCTGGCATCTGCTTTGACAGTGGACAACAGTGTGGCTGCCAGATGACCTGGGGTGGGAGCTGCAGCAAACACCTGCATAGAGCATAGTACACGGCCATGGGGGGCGGGGGAGGATCACGCTGCACGGGCCCTCAGTGCAGTAGCCCCGCCCACTTGTCTGTCCATCACCCATCCATCCGTCTGACCACCACTTGCTGAGAACTTCTGTGCCGGGCCCTGGGGGAACAAGCTGCAGCCTTGGTGGCTAAAGCCTGAAAACAGGTAGAAGATAGCACTGGAGCATCTGTCATGAGCCAGTCATCATGCAGACGCTAAAATGTCCTCATCGTCTCTTTGAGGCCAGTGTTCTCATCTTTATCTTACATCAAGAAGCTGTTAAGGAACATCCAGGGGGTGGATAATTTGTCTTACATCACTGTCTTAGTCAACTCAGGCTCTGGTAACCACATACTACAGACTGGGTGTACAAGTTCAAATATGACAAGTTCCCCCTCATGGTGCTGGCGCCAGTGAGCTCTTTGGGCAGGGCCAACAGTTCCGGATCAGTGGGCACCCCCTTCTGCGTGTTGAGGTTAGTGTCCCACATTAATTTTGATAATTTTGCCATCCCCCAGCCTTCTGCTTTAAAGCAGAAGCGCAGAGCGGGCATTGCCAGGCCATGTGCACTCTGGAGTTTCTATTTCCTCGCCCTTTGTCCTGGGAAGGTATCCACCACCATGGGAGAGATCAAAGTGCAAATCCCCTGCCCGCCTCTCCTCCTCCTCCTGACAAAAACCACACACAGAACGCCCTGCTGATAGCACCAGTGCGGAATGCAGTTGGAGAGACAAAAGCCTGGGGGAAAAGGAGACACCTCACCTCCCCCTTTAAGGCCCCACCTGAAGCCATAAAGATCTTAGGGGCTTTAACTAGGATTAAAGAACTCCGGGCAGAAACCAACAGCACATCTTTGGCCTGCCTCTTGGTTAACTCCACATAAGCCAAAATCTTCCACCCTGGATGGTCTCTGTCACAACAGGAGAAGATATTGGTCCTTTGCAATTATTAAAAATATGCTGCATGGAACATCCTATAATTTGGTCCCACTGGGCCACAACCCATCTCGGTTTTCACTGCACGTTTTGTTTAAGCAGACAATGCACGAATCATTTTTCTGATGCAGTAAAGAGAGAGTACGTCGGGAAAGCCAAGGCATCAGGCTGGCCGGAAACACTTGTGCAGCGCCTCCGGTGTGGACCGTAGGCAGCGTGATGAGACCGACTGAAACCTGAACGGCTCCTGTGCAGAGCGTGGGCGTCTCCGGCACTTGCACGGGCACCCACAGAGCTGGGCGCTGCAGGGCTTTCACAAGAAAGACGGACATGAGACTGTAAAAGGAGCCTGGCCCCTGGGCTACAGAATGACAGACCCGTCTGTGCTTGTCCTGGGGTCTTTCCTTGTCCTCCTAAGACCTGAATGACCACCCACAGGTAACCTGAAGGAGGCTCTGTCTCTTCAGCCTATTCCTTATGGAAACAGAGCGGGAGCTCTGACCCACAGTGCGAGGGAGGCCGGGGCTGGGAGACGTGGAAAAATTATGGGCACACCAATTATAAAGATGACCATGCTGAGGTCAAGAGCGGCTAAACATTGTAATCCCCACAGGAAAGTCTCCCCAGTATCCAGACACGGGCAGTCTGACCCAACTCAACAGACGTTCAAACCGAGTGACATCATAGCTCCCGGCACTGAGCTCCGGGCTCTCCCACGAGACCTCACTGTGCCCCCAGCCCCCTCCCCGTCTCACTGGTGCAGTTTCCTGGGTGAGAAAGCTAAGAATCTGGAAAGTTCAGTCATCTGCATAAGCTCGTGGAGCCGGGTTTGAAAACCAGGAAAAGGACAAAGCAACCTGCTCAAGGTAAGGCAATCAGAGGGCGACCTGGGTCCTGTGGAGAGACCCCAACTTTGCTGCTGCTCCCCTACCCGCCTCCCTGCCCCACTGATGGAACCCACTCTGCCAAGCATGACTGCACTGGGACAATGGAAGGACAGGGTGTTTGGCCAGCGCCGCACACCACTGCTCAGAGAAGTCAGGGCCCACAGCAACTGCTTCAGGCTTGTTTCTGAGGCGCGGGCCACGCCGTGGACTCCAGGTCACAATGGGCTTCTCGCTGGCTGAACAGCGTGGTGACACAGGCAGCCTGCCTCTGCACCCACAGGTAGGAGGGCTTGCCGACTTGCTGACCCTTGCTCGCTGCCCCTTGGTCTATTTTGGCTCTGATGTTTAGCTCTGCGCCTGTTATACACAGGCTCGGTTTGACCAAAAGGCACCGCACAGCCTCCCTCCTTCAGGGAGCCCCCACCGCAGGACCCGACACTGGGAAAGACAGCAGGGCATTTCACCGAGGACGATTTGGCAGAGAAGATGCTGCTGTTCCTTTCAAACCGAGGAGAGATGTTTCTCCTGCCAACAGGGATCATAAAATTTGACATCAAATATTGAGAAACATCAGAACACACTGTGGATTAGCGGCCTTGAACGCCAAAAGCGCTTGTGTTACCTGGGTCACAAAAGCAGTATATCTTTCCGAAGTGACGCTTTTATAGGTTTTTGTGGATTTTTTTAAGCTATAAAGGCCCAGGGTGAGCTTGTCTGACTGCCCTCCCCTCTTCTTGGTGATAAGCAAGCTGAGAGCCAGAGAGGCCAGGTCTCGTCCAGGGTCCTGGAAGTGCTTCACGCAGAACTGGGAGCAGCCAGAGATCAGGCAGGGCCTCTCTGGGGGCTGAATTGTGTTCCCCACTATTCCTACGTTGAGGTCTTAACCCAAGGACCTCAGACGGTGACTGCACTTGGAGATAGGTCCTTTAAATAGATGATTAAATTAAAACGAGGTCACTAGGGTGGGCTCTATGCAATCTCACCAGTGTCCATACAAAAGTGATTAGGACACAAACCCACAGAGACAACCACGGGAAGACTCGGGGAGGGGCAACCACTTACAAGCCAAGGAGAGAGGTCTCAGGAGACCCCAACCCCGTCGACACAGGATCCCAGGCTCCCAACCTCCAAGACTGAGCAAATAGACTTGTGTTGTTCTAGTCCTGCAGGGGCCTCTGTGAGGACAACCTGGGACACTAGTGCAATGCTCCTCTCTGCTTTCCTGTGACATTTGGGACACAGGAATTTTAAAGTACATCATTTTTGCACACTTATTGAAATGAAAGACATGTTGGGAAAAACACTTTTCAAAGGGAATGTCCACGTGGGAGAACCCCTCTGATGTGTTGTTTGTACAAGAAGACAACCGAAATATTTCTCACGTGGTGACGTCCCAGATGACTGTTAGAGAGGAGAGGTGCCCGCTGCAGGGAGAAGAGCAGGTCGTTCCTCTGCACAGTCTCAGTCTGGTGAATTTATTTTCTTGCCCCCTCAATTGCAGGAATGGACTGAGAAGGAAAATGAAGGGGGATTTCTAAAGGAAAGGTGGCTGGAAGTTGGTGGAAGAGGGAGAAGAAGAAACCCAGCGGGTGGAACTCAGTCCCACGCGCATCTAAGACCCTGCGTGACCACGGCCCCGGTCCAGCATCCTGCGGTGCAGAGCTGGAGTGAAGGTGAGATGTGGCTGAGGACCCAGCGCCATGGAGGCCACGTGCCCTGGAGCCAGTCTGCCTCCAACACTTGCTGGGCAAGCTCCCTAACCTCTCCACACCTCTGTCTCCCCACTACATTTGTAAATAGAAACCATGACAACCCTGCTGCTGGGGTGGTGGTGAGGATCCAGTGAGTTAGCAAAGGCAAAGCTCACAGTGACTGGCACGTGGTGAGCCTGTAACCTCCTGCCAGGTGGGTGAAGTGGGACTCTCCGAAAAGCAATTATAACAAAATGCAGAGTGTTATAAGGAAGGGTATGATACCGGCTCTGGGAACCAGCGGAGGAGACCTCCGACCTGAGCGGCCCCTCTGAGCTGGTTCTGAGCACAGATCCAGGCCTGTTCTGGAGGAGGGAGTGCCTGTGGGCAAAGGCAGGCTCACAGAAACACTGCCTTCAGGAAACTGCCGAGTTTGCTGCAGCCGGAGAGAAAGCAGTGTAGGGGAGGGTGGGGAGAAACAAGACTGCAGAGTTAGAGCAAAGGGGGCGGCCCCGCTGCAGCAGGGTGTGTGGGATCCAAAGTTGAGATGTTCACTCTTCCCGGGGAGCAGGCTGGACTGGAGGACAGAGATCACAAGAGGACTTGCTGGTCCAGCAGGATATGGTAAGGGCTCTAAGAGGGCTGGGGCGGTGGTGGAAGCAATGGGCACACCGAAGCCTCTCCCTGCCTGAACACACAGAGCACTGCGTTTCCCAGCTTCCCAGGCGTTCAGCAGAGGGAACATGGGACTGAGTTCTGGCGATGGAAGGGCGCAGAAGCGATGCAGCCCATTTGCAGGTGTGGCCCTTGAACACCCTGCAGGATCCTCTCACCTGCTCTTCCGCTTCTGCAGCAAGCTTAGGAATCATAAGTTGCAGACAGCACAGCGGCAGCTGGAGCAGGACAGACACTGTTGGGCACGTGGAGCCGAGCTGCTGGGAGATACGCAGTCCAGGCCAGAGTGTTAAGCCACTGAGACTGCAGGGATATTATTTCCTACCACAGTATGGCCCAGGGCACATGTCTACACCCGGGGGACTCTGAGCAGGAGGCTGGGGGAGAGATAGCAGTCTAGGGTGACTTGCTTAGGTGGCCATGTGAATAATGGCACCGTTAACTAAGGCAGGAAATGCTGGATAAGTCATTACTGGTATTTTAGACAGACACGCAGGAGGTGCCTGAGGCAATAACAGGTGATACCAAGAAAACACACATATATATGACAAGGCCGGGGTGCAGGTGCAGCTGCAGCTGCATTGGAGTGTCAGCTCCGGCTGGTGGTTGACAGCCTGCAGGAGGAAAGAGGACACCTGAGCAAGCTGTGGAGTGTGGAGGGCAAGGACAATGACGGTTGGAGGAGAAGAGGACAAGGAGCAGGGGTGACGCTGTCATACAGCAGGGACAAGCTGACGGTGATCGGAGGCCAAGAGGCAGGGCTTTGAGAAGACAGGTGTCAACAGGCTGAGTCCAGCGAAGACCAAAAGCACACAGAGCATATGGCAAAAAGCAGATCACCAACAGGCCACATGAGGCCCGGAGCTGTGGCGGGGACAGACAGAGGAAGGGTAAAAGCCCAGTGGACATCGCTGGGGGAAGCCTGGCCTGGAAGGGAAGAAGGGAGGTGAGGGAGCTGCTGGGTTGAGAGACCCTGATGTCAATGAGGGAGACATGGAGGACCACCTGGTAGAGAAGAGGTGAAGAAGAAATGGCAGACGGGGGGACTCTGGTGCAGATTCACTGAACCCCCCCAAGGAGCAAAGGGCATGGCAGGATATAGAGAAGGGAACCACCATCTGCCAAGACCTTCCTAGGACAGGTCCTCCTAGAGGTTTTGATTCCCCACAATGGCAGCCAGCCAGGCCTGGCACAGCCCCTGCAGCTCGCAGCCTGCTGGACTCAGAGACTGCTCAGCCCCCAGGACACAGGGACCCCAGAGTCAGCCCTCAGCATGCAGCCCACTTGCCAGGCCCTTGGCTGGGCACAAGGAAGATAACAAGGTGTTTCCGACAGCCATGACCCTCGAGGAGTTAACGGTCTGGAGGCGAGATAAGGCAAGTTCAGAAATAACTCATTTGCTGCCGACAGTGATAAGCACCAGGAGAGGGGCAGATAACGTGCAGGGTGCTCAGGACGGAGATTCCTTCGAACTGGAGGACACCACAACAGAGGCATGGGAGGCCTCAGGCCCCAGACCTGATGTGTGGATCCAGGGTCCCTTCCATGTTCTGGAGTAAATCGTGTCCCTCCTTCATCCCGCTGGGCTCCCTCTCAGTTCCGCAGCTGGTCCCACCACGGGGAGTGTTCTCTGTGTTTCTTGCATTGCAGCTTCACAATTTGATGTGGTGACAAGTGCAAAGTCACTGGTCTCCATAGACACCTCCTGGGATTAGGGACACAGACAACGCTGCAGCAGGGCCCCAGAGATAAGTGAGCATCAGCATAGCACGGCATTAGCAGGGCTGGCCGAGACCACAGGCCCCGCCCCTTTGCCCATCCCCTCCTGTTGGAGAACGAAGACTCCACCAGGTAAACTCCTCAGTCTTCTGAATAATCATTGAATCTAGGCTGTAAAAGCATGTCAGAACTTTTTAAATGGGAGGGGGACAAGTCATCTTGAATACAGCACACAGAATGCTGAAATCCCAGATTTATTTATATAACATGTAAATGTTTTAATATCAAACTGAAGTGGGCACAAAAGTCAATGTCTTTATTGAAATGTGTTTGCATTTCTTAACCTGATCTCTTCTCACACTACCCTTTGGAGTCACCGGTGAGAAAACCAAGACATGTAATATTTAGATTCCCCGAAGCCCACAAAGCTGACTGTCCCAGATGCAGCGTGGTGGGAAAGGTGTTGTCATTCTAGAATCGCTCTGGTTGGCTCTGCGCAAACACTCTTTCCACAAATTGGGATTGTCATTTTTCTGCAGGTACATTAGCTTCCAGGGGACAATGGTCACCTCCAAGGTCAAATTCTTGAACCAGCCACTCAAAAAACAAAACAAAAAGCCCTGAAGGCCAGGTGTGGGGTCCCGGGGAAGGCACGCAGCTACTTGGAGAGGGGCTTACTCTGCATCCTGAAAACAGTGGCTCTGTTTACTGTTGAGCCTGATGGAGCATCAGAAATGGATCGTGGTGAGAGTGGGGGCCTAGATGCACAGGAAGTATCCAGGAGGGACTGAAGTGTCTCCCCAAGAAATCGACCCCCTACACAAGCCCCACTTTCTGCAGGTGGGACCTTCGCCTGCTTCACACTCTCTGGAAGACAGAATCTTCCCTTGCTCCCCAACACTGGACCAACCCCAGACCAATCTCCAAATGGCCTTCACCCTGAAACACAGAATAGGGAGTCCTAGCAGGCCAGTTCTCGAGCTCCCACCCCTGAAATCTCCAGGAGAAATTCCCCTCAGAGCATCCTTGGGAAGCAGAAGCCTGTGGCTTCGTACCTTTTTTATTTTGGAGCTGATCTGCTAGAAAAAGGTATTTTGCCAGGCGAGATGGAGGTAGGACGTCGCCTGGGCTAGCCACTTGGCAGACATATGGCCTGCTATCCCACCAGTTAGGAAGTGATTATTGGAGCCGCACAAACAGATTTTTTTGTCAGAGTGGAGGTGTGATTTTCTCAGGTTCTGTGAGAACACACACACACATATTTTTACCAATCCAATCTGTTTTCTAGCAGCCAGGTGGCTGCAGGGCTTGGGAGGCCAACTCGGGTGGTCAGGAGTCAGGAAGGTGCGCCTGGTGCAGTCCCTGGAGGCCTCAGGCCCACCTGATGATGCAAACGACCCCACATTGGTTCATTCTGTGACCACACACGGCACCTCCCCCTCCCCACCTGCCTCAGCCCTCACCTGTGACAGGAGAGACAGCCAAGAAAGCTGCCTCCTTGCACATAGAGCCATGTGACCAGGCTCATCTACTACACAGAGCCAGACTTTGTTTTTAAACTCACTACCGCTAGTTTAATTTTAAGATCTCTTTGAAATAAAAGTTAAGACATGCAAGAGAAACTAGGGTAAAGATGACAGATGTAACACATTCCTTTACTTCAATTACCTGTCTAAATCTGTCAAGACCAAAAACTCTGTTTTGTTTCATTTTACGGTGTAGCTCTGTACTACCCAGTATGGCGTCCCCTCGCCACATGGACTAAATTTCCATTTTTGTTAAAGAAATTCTACATTTCAGTTGCACTAGCCGCATCGCACGTGCTCGTGGCCACATGTGGCTGGAGGCTGCCATAATGAACATTTCCACCATCACACAAAATTCCCCTGGACTGCTCTGGTACAGACCCTCAAGGAGCAAAGCCTGAGGGCAGCACAGCGGTGACACGCTGCAGGCTGGGAAGGGAGGGACAAGCAGAGCCCGGCTAAGCAAGCAGGTTAAAGCTGAACCCCAAACCAGAATCAGGAGAAGCCATGAGGCCACCCTCAACATTCACAAGGCTGGAGCAGGGGTACAAATGAAGCCCACATCCCCTGACTCTTAAAAACTTCTAAACCAAGATAATAAACTTTATTTAAAGGTTAAAAAGAACAGCTTCTATCCGCCACCTTACAAACACACTTTCTTGAGGATATAAAAGACAGCATGGTTGCTCCCTAGGGCTGTGGTACCAAAGGCCACACTGGGGGCCACAGTGACGGAAATTGATTCTCTCACAGTTCTGGGGCCCAGAAGTCCAAATCAAGGTGTCAGCAGGGTTGATTTCCCCCCAAAGCTGTGAGGGACACTCCATTCTGGGGTGTCTCTTAATGTCTGGGGATGACCTGCAGTCCTTGGTGGTGGGTACACAACTTGTACTCCATCTTCACACAGCGTCCTCCCATGTCTCTGCTCATATCTGTCGTCCGATAAGGATGCCAGGCATATTGCATTAGAGGCCCACCTTACTCCAGTAACTAATTACGTCTGCAATGACCCTATCTCCAAAAAAGTTCACATTCTAAGCTACTGGGAGTTAGAACTTTGACATATCTTTTTGGGGGGGAAGGACACAATTCAACCCATAATAGCCGGGATGGAGTTTATAGTCCTTCCCAGACAGTTCTGCACCAGAGCACAGCAAGACAGTGCCCTTCCCGTCCTTCGTTCCCACCCCCAGCCCATCCTCCACCTGAAAGGCCTTGTCATGGCTCCATCCACATCCCCACCACAGCTCACGCTGGCAGCCCAGGACACTGTAGGAAGACAGGATCCGGGGAGGTCCTGGGAGCAGGGCCGGGATCATTTGGACAGAGAATTTCAAGGCCTCATTTCCCTGAAGTCCCTGAAGGAGGGAACTCAGGTCACACTCTGAGCAGATGCATCCTCTTGGCTCTTCAGAAGGGACACAGCTGCAAGAGGGAACCCAGTACCCCCTAACATCCTCGCCTAGATCTCAGGGTGTTTCTGCCATGAAGAAACCAGACCTACCCAGCAAAATTCACAAAGCGCTAAGGACCCAGAGGCACAGACTACTTCCGAAAATGAGGAGAAAGAGGAGAAAAAGAATGACTTGAAAGTTTGTGTAAGAAGCAGTTAGAGCCTCACATTATATTCCCTGCCTCAAATCCTATTCCCTGCTCTAGCAGAAAACATAGGTTTGTTCTCTGGAGAGAGTAAAATGGATCTCTGGATAGGGAGCTTCCAGGCACGGCACAAAGCCAGGGAACTACACCAATGTGGGGTTAAGCAAAGGTTCATGTACAGCATATCAGCGCCCCCCAGGCCCATTCTCCCACTTGGCCTCCAGAACACAAGCCTGTCACCCTAGAAAGAGGATTGAAAGCTCCTGTGGACTCAAACCAGCATGAGGACAAAGACCTACATATCCTGATATCGTTAATTCCCCCAAGAAAACAGCCCAGCTGTATTCTACACTGCAGCCCACAATCGATGGCTGTTATCACACACTCAGGGCTTAGCAATCCACTTCTTATATCCCACCCTCAAATATGAGCCAGTCACCGAGAGTCTCAGACATTGGAAGAAAGCACCTGCCATGAGAGAGAGTGACCGAAGCTCAGAGAGAAAGGGCGACTTGGAGGAAGCAGCGACCACGAGTACAGAGGAAAACTTCAAAAACAGGAAACTGTTATCAATATCCTCAGATAGTCAAGAAGATATATGGCACTCATGAAAAAAAAAATTTTTTTTTAAGGAGAAACATTGAGAGAACAAAAAAGAGTAGTTGCTGAGATGTCTCTGGTCTCGTCATCTTTCCTCAGGGCCTCACACATGCTGTTCCCTCCCCTGCCCGCCCCCTCTCCACCCTGTACCTTTAAAGGTCAGAGTCCAAACTCTCCACCTCAGCTCAGATGCCACTTTTTCCAGGGGCCTCTGACTCCCCAAGTCAGTATCAGAAGCCCTTCTGCTGTGGCCCTCCTGTCTCAGTGCCCGCCTCCGAGCTGCTACTGGGGTCTTGCTACACAAGGATGGCAGCCTGAGTCTGTCCTGTCCACCACTGAGTTCTTGGCTTCAAGCACAGAGCTGGTGCATAAGGTGCTCCAGTGTTCAAATCTGCCAACTTTTAGTTGCAGGAAGTAGGTGCTTACCGCAGGGACTCCTGCAGACAGTGGCAGCTTTGGTCCCAGTGCCTGGACACAGTGGGCCCTTCATAGCTGTTGGCTGCTTCTGCACCGTGACTGTGAGCAGCTGGGTGCCCCTGGGCAGACCAGGACATGAGCTCACACTGGGGGCCTCAGTCACTAGGCAGAGAAGCATGGCTGCAGCACGGCTCCACCAGGCTGAGGCTGGATGGGCAAGATGCAGCCCAAGGTGCTGGGTACTGGCCCAGGGTGCTAATCCTGGCCCAGGATTCTGGGTGCTGGCCCAGGGTACTAGTGCTGGCCCAGGATGCTGGGTGCCATCTTGATGACAGGAGGAGCTGCCAGGGCCTATGGGGACTGGGCCTCCCATCCCAGGACCCTTAGTGCTGAGGGAGACAGGCCACTGCCTCCCTGGGCACTGAGGAGGTGAAGAGGCCCGACTGGCCACATGACTGGGCTTCACAGTGCCAGGCCAGCCCCACACCAGCACAGCACCCTAGTGCCAACCCAGAGCCACCCGATGCTGCAAGCCAATCACCTGGAAGATGCAGGACTCCCCAGCACAGGCAGCCAGTGTCCTGGGCACAAATGGCTGTGCTAGGGACACGGCTTGCAGCAAACCCTGTCTAATCAACCTCTGAGAACTACAAGCAACCCCCCTGTGGAACCAGAAGGCAGAGAAGACCATGAAAATTGATGCGGGATGAAGCTCCCCTCCCGAAAGGGAAGCAGGCTGCGGCTAGATGGGCCAAATGCAGCCCAAGGTGCTGGCCCAGGGTGCTGATCCTGGCCCTGGATTCTGGGTGCTGGCCCAGGGTGCTAGTGCCAGTCCAAGGTGCTAGGTACAGCGCTGTGCACACCACCCTGGGATGCCTCAGCCTTGCTGGTTCACCTCCCCACCTCCCTCCACCTGCTATTCCTCCTGAGATAGCTAAACAAGACCAGGTGGACATGGTGTCACTTTCCTGGGAACCAAGCTCCCTGATGGTGGTAGAGGAAGCAATGCAAGGGAATGTTGAGATGCCCTGAGCCTGAGCAGTGACCTCCCCCAGAAGTCAGTTATCCTGGGGTGCGTGACCTAACCTCCCAGCTTCAGGTTCCTCATCTCTGAAATGGAGATAATGGTGGCACTAACCTCCGGGCATACTGGGGCACAGAACAGAAAGTGGAGACACAGCACCCCTGGACAGTGGGACTTTTCCTTCTTCTGTTGGTAAATTGGCCATTTTTTTCTTGGCCCCAGAACAAATAAAATTTGACCACAGGTTTGCCATGCATGCTCCTTTCACAAACATGTCACATCCCAACAGCCACACATATTTTCCTTCCTTGTGGGAGGTTGGGGGATGGCCCTGTCCTACCCCTACAGCCACACTTAGGGCCAGAGCTCCCCTCCTTTATTCAGTGATCAGACGCTGACTGAGACACTCTAGAAGAGGGAGATGGGTAATAAATGATAACCTAGGTACCTAACATAGTTATACAGTAGGTTAAAGATCACAAAGAAATACATACTGGGGGTGGGAGGGTGGGGGCAGGTTGTGAACTAAGCAGCTTGGTCAACATGAATCTCGACAAGAGGTGAGATTAGAGCAAAAGCTGAGGCCAGCCTTGGGGCGATCTGGAGAAAGACTGTTCCAGATACAGGGAGCAAGGCTCTGGGGTGGGGGCATGCCTGGCGTGTGTGTAGACTCCTCAAGCCAGACATGGGTGCACCCCTTCACCTGACTCTTTCCCAGCACCTGCCAGCAGCCAGGGTGGGGGCTGAGCCTTGCCCCATACGTGACCCGTTCCCACAGGAGCACTCGGTCACCATGGGAAGAGTCTCCAAGCAACCTGCACTCAGCCCAGCCCCACCCTGAGGTGTCACCTGGGTCAGCCTGCAGACCTGGACTCTGTCACCCAGGGTCCCAACTCTGAATTGGCCTGGTCGTAACTCGCAGCCACCAGGAACAGTGTTTGGAACTGGAGGTGGCCCTGGAATATAACGGCTGCTTGGATGTGAACACACCAGTGAACATACAGATGAGGGACAGAGGGTGGGTCACAGTGAGCTAGCACAAAGAGGGGAAAAAGTCTCGTCCTGCCCCAAACGCATCCTGAAGGGGAACATCTTCTCCCCTGAGCACCGATTCTGCCCCCTCCACCAGCCCCACTAACGAAGCCCCTGTCTCCAGACTCACACGCAGACAGCTTCACCCACCTCCCTGCACCGCTGGTTGTGGAAATGCAGGTGCTGCCTGTGTGCCTCCACGCTATATGAGGTGGGCCAGGAATTTCCAAACATTTTTTAGCAATAGGATTATTCCTTCAAATGAAAACCTGCAAAGAACCCGGTAGACAGGCAGAAGAGTGGAGCTGATTGAAGTGAAGATGAGGAACCCAGGTGTGGCCCCAAACAGGCCCCTCCCCAGCCCATACATTTGTCTCCCCGAGGGCCCCAGGACCCCAAAGAGCCACTGAGAGGCCCCAAGCAGACCCACAGGCTCCCAGAGCACAGGCAGCAGGCATCCTGTGGCTCATAGCCTGGAGAGGAGTGACGGGCCCAGCCGAGAGAGGCACTGGAAACTGAAGTAAGGGGGTGTGTGTGTGTGTGTGTGTACTTACATGTGTCTATGTCTGAAGTAGGGGTGTGTGTGTATGTGTGTGTGTGTACTTATACGTGTCTATTTCTGAAGGGGGTGTGTGTGTGCACTTACATACGTGTATTTCTGAAGTAAGGGGGTGTGTGTGCGCACTTACATACGTGTATTTCTGAAGTAAGGGTGTGTGTGTGTGCACTTACAGATGTCAATGTCTGTGTGTCTGTGTGAGAGACAGAGAATGTCTATGTGAACAAGTGTGAGAGTGTATAAGTATCAGTGTGAGACAGTGTGATGGGTGTGTGTGACAGAGAGAGACGTGGCAAGCTGGATCAATGTGTAACTGACTCTACAGCCAAGAACACAGGCCATAGGGCCACTTCAGCAAATAGCCATAAAACAAATAGGAAATCCCCTAATAGCAGGGTTTCTCTGAGTAGGGAGCGGTGTGATAAAGCACTATCTGAACTAAGCCAAGTCTGTGGTGACCCCGGGGGTGTGGGCAGACAGAGAGGGGACCCCATTTCCCCATCAGTGACCCCAGGAAACTTCCAAGGCCAAGGGCCAGGCTCCCAATTCCTGGGTCAGGGCTGGGCCTCCAGGACTGAGGAACAAGGAACCTCCTGGGAACTTGGGCATCATGGCGTGGGGGCACAGCCCTGGGCTCCCCTCTGTGAGCCTCAGGGAAGAGGATCACTGCCTCATTCACTCAGCATGTCTGTGGCTCAGCAGGAGTTGATCTCAGGCCCCTGACACCAGGACCCCCAAACCCCCATCACCACACAGGAAGCTGCCAGCAAACCCTGTTCAAGGGAACAGCCTGGTGAGGTACCTCCCTGTTTCCCACAGCCGCTGACCTCAGGAACAAGGAAGAGAAAGGAGAGTTTCAGCATCCAGCCCCCAGCCACCCTCTGAAAGGGGGACGGGAAAGAAACCCAGATCTGGAAACCGCCTGCACTCGGTCCGCCAAGCTCCCTGCCTCAACAGGCTCAGGACTAGAATCCCTGAAGGAGAGTCCCACTGTAATTCCATTTTAGGTGTCAGAAAATGCCACTGCAGCCTGTTCCCAGTGGCCCCCCTGAGTGAAGACCGTCCAGATGAGGCAGCACACAGCTCTCCCAGGCAGCAGCTGGGAGAAAGGCAACCCTGCTGGGATCCTGGGGAGACACGCAGGTGCTACTCCCCCACCCCACTTTTTGACACCTGCCTTCCAAAGACCCCATCCAGGGCCTTACCTGTCCCCTGAAAGGCAGGTGAACCAGGTCAAAGTGTCTTCCTGACCCCACGAACTTCCCACTCCAGGCAGCGTGTACCTCAGATGCCCTGTGGAACTGGCATCTACAGCGTCTCCCTCAGGGCCACCCTGCTGCTCCTTCCTTGTGGCTCCCTGAGATGCCCCTCTTGGCCGTGGCACCATCGGAGTGGCCAGGACCAGCGAGGGCTGCCAGGCAAATGAGGATGGGGCTCCCACCAAGACTTAGTAGCCAGGTGTAAGCACAGTAGACAGCAGGAGGGGGATGCAGATGGCCAACTGTTTAAGACAGCAAGAGAGTGATGGGACGTGGCCCGGTACCTTCCCCAGAGCCTGGTAAAGGAACCATCATCCCCTTTTACAGGTGAGGAACTTGAGACTCAAAGAGGTTAAGACAGTTGCCCAGAGTCACACAGCTGTTAAGAGAGAGTCATGGGACCAGCTGGGGGTAGACCAGGCAGGGACAAGGGGCAGCCAGGACCGTGCTGTGTGGCTGCTTCCCTCCACTCAGCAGAGCTGCACAGGGACCTTCCTCTAACACCTGCCTGAGGTCACACACGGGCCCCTCTGCCCCGGGTCACAGTAGCCCCTTCACTTTGAGAACATGCTCCAGCCAGCCAAGCACTGAAGTTTCCTCGTCTTAATTCTGTGAGAGCAAGCTCACTGAGCTTTCTCAGTAAATCACGCTCAGAGCTAGATTTCTTACACCCCACAAACTCCCCCATGACAAATGGAAGGTGCGAGAACTGCAGCCAGCCCCACAGAGGTCAGAACAGCGGGAGGCCGGGAGAGCCAGGAGGCTCAGCCATCCCGAGCGGGTGCTCTGTGTTATATGGGGAGCTGCCACCAGGCCACCGAGGGAAGAGCCAGGGCCTGTGACCACAAACCACACCTAAAACCACCTTCTGAGGGTTCTCAGAGGTGAGGAGCCCCAGGATTATGGCCGTGAGGGCCAAGGGACTTTGTTTCTTGACTCCCATTTCTCCATTCGTGCAGGCCCTGCTGGTCTCCAGGCTGCTCCTAGACCTGGCTTTCCAACCACGGGGCTTGTCTACACACACTAAAGGCCACGCCAGGGCAGCCTAGCCAGGCACCAAGCCACCCGTGACTGACATGGCTGAGGACAGGCATCCGTCCTGAGGTCTCCATCCTTCAAACCCTGGGCTTCTCTTCTGCCAGGAGCAGCCTCCCCTGCCCTGCCTGAGCCCAGCAAGCCTCAACTCAGCAGCCTCCATGGCCTGTGCCTGGGCCATCTGTCTAAGGCGAGCCTCGGGAAGGAGAGGGCATCCGGCACTTTGTCACACAGGAGCAGGAGGCCAAAGTGGCCCTGAGGTCTAGCTGAGGAACAGAAGGAGGTGGACATAGGCCTATCCTGTGGACATTGCATTTAGCCACAGAGTCAACCTGCCACCAAGCCATTATCTGCTCTGGGCATAGATCTTTGTGATAAAGTGGTCACCAGTGGTGGTGTCCCCTCTTTTAAAATTCTGGGGCCAATATTTTTCATGTGATTTTAGAAAGAGAAGTGTTCCCAATTTTTCTTACATAAAAGCAAGATCAGCCCTCCCTTTGTCTCACAGATGCTTTCTGTACCTCTGAGGTGCCTGAGGAATGAGGTGCCCCTGAGAGGTTGGAGGTGTCACCTACCAACTCAGCATGTTTAAACATCAGCATGGTTCTAATTTCTACTTGAAAAGTCGGTGTCTCAGATTTTAAAAAAGAAACAGGTCAACTTTAAACTTCCCTCTCCTCCCTTTACACTAAATACCAATACCCTGGGCGCCCCTGCAGCCCTGCTCTCTCTGTGGGACTAAAGCTGGGGGTGTTGGGCAGGAACTTGTCCCCCTCTCCACCCAGCAGACGGTATGCTCCTGGTTAGAGCTAGGGGCAGGACAGCCACTGGACAAACGTCTATGGGAGGAATCCCTGCTCCAGCCTGGGGGACGCCCTCACTTGCCCAGGACCTCAGGTAGCCACATGCAAGGAAGCTGCAGGGGGGCAGACCCTCCCTGCTCCCAACAGCTGAAGACCCTGGGCACAGCCTGCAACGGGATTTTGGCCCCGCCACCCACTTGCTATGTGACTCGTGGCAAACTACCCAATTCTTCTGTGCCTCAGTTTCCTCATCTCTGAACTGGAGATCCTTATAGAAGCCATCAAATGATGAATGCCTGGTGAGAATTCAGTGAAATAACGCGTGTGGTAACATGCAGCCGGGACACTAAGCACGCCGGGAACTTCAGTTATGATGGTAACAAAATGCCAAGTGCTCAGTACATGATTAGTGCTTGATCAAATTAATTAACAGAAAATTTAACAGGAAAGAATCTTGCCATCTGTCATAAAATTCTGATTTTGTTTACTTTGCCCTAAAGGTCATCACATAGGAGCACAAAAGCAGTGAGTATGATTATTCACAGGGCAATGTGCACATAGTCAGGAAACGTGTCTGCACATATATTATTCTTTGACCTAAAATGCATTTTATAGGGCCCTGGGCTGCCATTATTGTGCATTAATAGACTTACAGTTGGATATACTGTTAAGGGTTTAAGGAAGAGGATTTTGACCCATAAAATAATAGAGTAAGCGCTAACAAATGCGCTCCAGAATGGGAGACTGTAATCGGTTTCACTAATTTCTCAAATGTCTCAAGATTTTATTTTCCAAAAATTTTTACTTTTAAAAATTCCTATTCTGGCTCAGCACCTGTAGCACAGTGGTTACGGTGCCAGTCACATACACCAAAGTTGTCAGGTTCCAACCTGGCCCAGGCCAGCTAGACAACAATGACAACTGCAACAAAAATAGCCAGGCGTTGTGGCAGGCACCTGTAGTCCAGCTACTTGGGAGGCCACGGCAAGAGAATTGCTTAAGCCCCAGAGTTTGAGTTTGAGGTTGCTAGGGGCTATGACGCCACAGCACTCTACCAAGGGCAACATAGTGAGACTCTGTCTCAGGAAAAAAAACAAAAATTCCTATTCTGGATGAGCCTAAATATGATTACTTTCACCCAGAATGAATTATTCATTGTCCTAACATCTGTGTGGCTCAAGGGTTCTTGACATGGAATAAAGTCCCCAAGAAAAGGGACAACACACTCACAGTGGGAACAGGAAAAGGAAGACTGGGACAGATTTTTAAATTGGGGTCCTTTCCTTTGGAAGAGGTAAAAGGTTTGTCCAAGGCGGACTTTGCCTTACGTGACCACTGCTCTGCCCTAGTGACATGGCAGGGCCCTGAATACCCTGAGCGTGTGTCCTTGGCTTCCCCTCCTCCGTACATATTAACCCTAGTGCTGGCGTTTCCCAGGCTGGAGAGCCATGCACAAGACCAGCAGGCTATTTGCAAAGCCGAGCTCCCTGGCTCTACAAGCTCAGGCCACCCTTATTCCCACCACAGGCTAAGGGCCTGGACCTCTGGTGGCTGCACCCTGGTAGGACCCAGCCTGATGGACGCGTGGCTTCCAGTCTGATGGACGCGTGGCTTCCTGTCTTCTGGGACAAGGCAGAAAGTGAGTGGGACTCCACATCAATGTGGCTCACAGCCAGCACCCTTGCTTCCCCTGGAGCTAGATGACCCAAGTGCCCAGGTCACACCACTCTAGTCATGCCTGTGGATCTGAGGCTTCACAGCCATTCTCGGCCTGCCAGGCCCCCTTCCAGCCTCCGCTGCACCCCCAACCCCTCTTCCTGCTTACTCTGCTCACAGCAGGCTTTGCCCAGTCCCGGAGCCTCCTCTCAAGACCTCCTCCCCAGTGGGCCTTTCTGCCACCCATCACAGGCACTGACCTCCAGGAGTTCCTGAAATGCCCTGAGGCTGCACCCCAGCACTGTCTTATTCTAGGGTCCCCTGCGCATGGGTCTTTCCCCCACTGAACAGAAGCCCTGGGAATAGGTGCAGGGCCACTCCCCTCCCTCCACAGCCCTCACACACTGCCCCGGCCTGTCTGTTCAGCTCAACAGAGGAGTGCCCAGAGCTTAGAAAATGCTACCTACAAGCCCCCCACCCCGCCCCAGCTTGTGAGGAAGTACCCCACGTCAGCTAGAAGGAGGGGTGCAAAACTTAGCTCTCCACACAGCACTGCTGAAGCACCACATAGATCATATGGAAGTTTCCTGAACCTTCCAGCTCACTCCCTGTGGCCCAGTTTAGGCCCTAGACATGTGACTGGAGAACTGCTCCCTGAAACATGTCGTAAGGAAAGAAGTCACCCAAGTCATTCATTTTCTATCTCTAACAAATTCACACAAATTCGGAGCCTGAAAGCAACACAAATTTATTATCTTTCATTCTGTAGGCCAGAAGACAGAAATGGGCCCCCCGGGCTAGCCTCGGGTGTCAGCGTGGCTGCCTTTCCTCTGGAGGCTCCACGAGACTAGCGGGGTCCCCTTCTTTTCCAGCCGCCCTCAAAGCCAGCAATGGCAGTGAGACTCATGTCAGGCCCCTGGGACACTGCCTCCTGCCGCTCTCTTCCACTAAGGGCCCTTGTCATCAGAGCAAGCCCAGCAGGTAATCCAAGCTAATCTCTCCATCTTGATATCCTTAACATAGTCACCTCTGCAAAGTCCCTTAAGCCTCTCTGATTTCTGGAGATTTGAAGATACTCAGTGTCTGTGGTCGAGCAAACTGGGCTCTGGGGCAGAAGTCCTCCGGCCAGCTGCTGAGCATCCGTCCCCCATGCCCAGGGGGCTTTCCCGCTCACAGCTGCAGGAGGCTGTCTTTTCCTCACGTTCTGAGAGGGTGTCCCAATAAGGTGAGACTCAGTGTGAAGCCTGAGCCCCCAGGAGCAGGGCAGGCTCCTGAGACATAAGTGCCTTGCCAGAGGGGAGACACATGCTCAACTCAGACCCCAGACCATGGGGGTGGACAGTGAACCGCCAGGAACAACCCAGGAGGAAAGTCGGAGGGCTGGACGGTAGCTGCTCCCTTTCAGGATACGTGGGAAAAGACAGTGTCCCACAGCCTGGACAGGGGAAGGGACACAATGTTCAACGTCCGGTGGGAGGACTTTCCGCCCCAGAGCCCAGTTCACTGGACCACAGAGTCTGAGTATCTTCAAATCTCCAGAAATCAGAGAATCATGAAATCTAGAGTGGACGGCATCCTAAAATGTTATCTGGTCAGCCCCACCTGCCCAAGGAAGCTTTCATTAACCCTCCACAGGCACTACAAGGCCATCACTGCCACCAAGCAGGTAATGGTGGCCTTCCCCCAAGCCAGAGGCAGGCTCTGAGCCTCTAGTGTCCTGGGTCCCAGGGCCTCCTCCCACAAGGCTTCAGAAACCTGGGAGTCAGTGCAGCTGTGGGGACTCTGTGGGGTTGGGGACAGCAGGTACACCCCCTCATCCCTGCCCTCGCTCTAACTCTAAGGGCTTCTGCCAACTACATAACCTCTCTGGCCTCGGTTTCCCCGGGAAAAGTGGGGCTAGCCCCTCATTTCACTGGGAGCCAACCATTTCCCTTAGCACTTGCCAAACTGCCATCCCCGTTCCTCCTTCCTCCTCCTCCATACTTAAATTTGAGTCAAGCCAAATTGATTTTCCTAATCAGCCTTACTAATTTCTGGTCCTGGCAGTCTCCAAACTACAATGACTGTTGTTCAGAGCCCAAGGTCTGAGCTTCACGTGGTCTCCCGTGTAAGTCACATACCAGTGGGGCAGTCCAGGGGTAGGGTCAGCCCAGGGACCCAGTGCCACCCCCGGGGCCCCACGGCAGAGACACATACGGTCTAATTATTAACTCTTTCTCCCACGAAGTCAGTGCCCCACCAGGTTCACAAGACGCACACCCTCCATCTCTCCATCTCCTCCTGCAGAGCCTGGCCGCCCACGGCAGGAGCCCCGGCGTGCTTGGGCTCTGAGTCACTCCCCAACACGGGGTTTCATTCCTTTCCAAGGTTATTTATCATCAAGCATCACACACACTTCATATGTCAACAACCCACTGAGCAGCTGAACACCCCTCCCCTCCTCCAGGCAAGGCACAGCGGCCCTTTGCTCCTCCCGCCTTTCTCCAGCCCTCACCTGTCCCACCTCTCTCCCACCCCTTCCCAGACTGCAACCCAGTGCCCAGCCCTGACCTCTGGGGCACACTCCTCCCCTCTTCACTCCTAACCCTCCTGTGTCCTAAGGAAATTCTCCGTGTTCTCCCTGCTGGGCACACCACAGGGGTAATGGGAACACACATTCTAAATGTTCTCATCACACTCTGATACCTCGGCCTGCTCTTACACGTTCAAAGCTCCCCATTACGTTCAAAGCTCCCCATCACGCAAGGCACCAAGTCCAATCCTCTTTCTGCTCTCCAAGGTCTTTGGCACCTGGCCCCTCCCTGCACGTCCACTCAGTCTCCAGGCCCATCATCTGCTCACCAGCATAGTCGGGGACATTCCTACCCCAGGGTGTCCCCCCCTCAGTGAGACCCCCTCCTCTCTCCTTCTACATCCCCCCTTGGCCTCCTCGTCTGACACTGGAGGGTGAGCCTGCTCCCTCATAGCCACCCCACAGTTAGGTAGAGCAGCACAGCTCTGATGGGGCCCCTATGGGGCAGCCATAACAAAGTACTGAGAACTAAGTGGCTCGAAACACTCGTCCTTGCCACCACCACTTGGAGCCTGGGGTCACAGTGCTGGGGATGAGAGCTGGGATTGGGCCCGGACTGTGCAGGGCAAACCCCAGCTCACTGGATGGTGACTGCACAGTCATCAATGTGCTGTCTCAGCTCTCCGAGCCTCAGTTTCTCACCTGGAGCAACACTGGGTCACAGGATGTACTTGGCACACAGTGAGCGCTTGGTGCCTGCAAGCCCTTGTGCGTCCTGTGGTCCTGTGCACACTCCTGAATGCACTCAGCAGTCAAGGCCAGCAGGCGTTCTCTTCCGGCTTCACACCCCATTCACCAAGAGGCTGTTGGGTGAGAGTTATCAGAGACCTTGAAGACTCCATGAAGCCACTGCTGTCTCAACCATCACCCTAGAACAGTGGTTCTCAACCTTCCTAATGCTGCAATGTAAGTTTCACCGTTAAAAAGGGGTCACAGGCTCGGCGCCTGTGGCTCAATCAGCTAAGGCGCCAGCCACGTACACCTAAGGTGGCGGGTTCGAATCCCCAGCCCGGGCCCACCAAACAACAATGATGGCTGCAACCAAAAAATGGCCGGGCATTGTGGAGGGCGCCTGTGATCCCAGCTACTTGGGAGGCGGAGGCAGGAGACTCACTTGAGCCCAGGAGTTGGAGGTTGCTATGAGCTGTGATGCCATGGCACTCTACCCAGGGGGATAGTTTGAGGCTCCGTCTCAAAAAAAAAAAAGAGGTCACAACCCACAGGTTGAGAACCGCTGCCCTAGAAGGTGAGCAATCAGGGCAGCAGCCCTTTGAGGGCTACTCAGAAGACAGCTGACTAGGATTTACATTGAGAAAATGTTTCCCCATCAGCCTCTCCTCTCCCCAACCCCCTCCCCATTCAACCCCCAACAAACACATAAACACATTCCTAGCTAAGTGGGGAGGCAGCGTGGGGGGGGGCTGCGCTCAGAGACTTTGTAGACCCCTGGGTGTTTGTGCTTCTGTGCTCAGCGTGTCCCACACCCCCTCCCAGAGTGCCCACCTCGCCCTCCCCAGCCTCTCTTTGCCTCCCCAGCTCCTCTGCCCAGAACCTCCTTTCCCAAAGCATTAAAAGAGAAAAACCCTTCAAGTGCCTTTCCCCCCTCGCATTCCTAAAATGCTCTCTCCCTCTCCCTCTTGGTTGTTGATGTGAGAGCGCCAGCCTGTCCTCCTTCTCTGCACAAAACTGGAGACTTTATAAGAAGTGGGAAGAAGGAAGCCCCGAGAGGAACCACAGCTAACGTCCTAGATGTCAACACTCACCCGTGGGAAACACTGTAAGTGCCAGGCACATTTCCCCAGGAATGCCACTGCACCGCTAGTTAACCATTCTCCCATTATCATTCACTCGGCATCCTGCATTATAATTTTTCATGTCTGTTCCTAGTCCACTTTAAGAGTAATGTGTAATCTCTTGCAAGGGGGCCCGACTGGGTTTGTTTTGTTTGCCAAAGTGTTTTCTCCTTCTCGTTACTGTTTTCTCCTTGCATGGATGGAGGAAAGTGAAAGGCGAAATAAGAGGTTTCTTAACAATGAGCCCAGAGCAATTTTAGAGAAACTAGGGTCTCCAGTGGAACCTGACCAAGTCCTCCCAGAAGGGGAGCTTCTGCACAGGGGCTGTCAGCTCCTTCCCCCCTGGTGAGGTCCCACCAGCTGGGAGCACTTCCCAGTGTCCCCCCCCTCCCCACCAGAGCCCCTGAATACCTAAGCTCCCTGAGTGTGGGTGCGGGGCTTGGGGAACTGATTTTTTTTTTTTTTTTTTTGCAGTGTTTGGCTGGGGCTGGGTTTGAACCTGCCACCTCCAGCATACAGGGCGGCACCTTACGCCTTTGAGCCACAAGGAGACTCCCCTGAAAACTGATCTTGAGTGAGTAGCGGAGGACGGCTGGACAGTCACACTCACCAATCCCACCTTGATTCTCCCTGGCTGCTATGGGGGCCATCGGCAGCAAAAAAAATACAACATTGGTAATGTTGTTGTTTTTAATTAGAGCAGTTGGTTTTTATTCCAGGATTCCTGAATTTAGAACCAAAGAACTGACAGGATAGAGTCCATTTCAGATCCGTCCAGAAACAGCATCGTCAGCTCTGAGTTTCTTCCCTGATTTAGCTTTTCTCAAGCCCACCCATACTCCCCGCACCCCTCTGCTGCCGCCCCACACACACAAGTCAGGGCTTCTCAGCAATCTTGACTTTCACAGGACTCAGCTGTTATTGGGGGAATTTTGTCTCCAAACTGCCTTTTTCCCTCCCTGGACCTCTGGAAGCACCTTACTGCCTCATAGGGCACAGACCCTCGGGAAGGGACCTCCTGGAGACCACCAATCGCTGGGGAAACAGGCCCCCAGCACCCTCAAGGACTCTGGGCCTGCTTCTTAAAACTCTGCAGAAAACAGAGGCGGTGACTGCACACCCCTTTCTGATGATCTCCCTGGCTGTCTTTTACCCAAATACAAAGGTCCTCATTAGCTTTCAGTCGGGGCTTTGAACTCCACACAAAACCCTTCCTTCCCCTAACTGCCCACTGGCGCTGGTGCTGGCTGCTGGGGCCGGGGCCAGTGTGCCAGCATTTCCTTTGTTGTCTATTTTTAAGGTGTTTATAATGGAGCCTTTTTTCTGCTCCAAGCTCGCACCGCGTAGGTGAAATCTCAGTCTGGGAGGGTGTTCAGCAGCTTCCCAAACGCCAGCAGGCTCTTCTTTTAGTGCCTGAGAGTAAACTAAGTTACTTTTGAGTACAACCATTTTTAGCACTGTGTGGAGGGGCTGGGTCAACTGGGACAAGGCGAATGCCCTTGTGCACAGCCCAAGAGCAAGTGGGAACAGCGCCCATTTCTCCCGATGGTCCCGACCCACCTGCAAGCTGTGGTCCAAAAATTATAGGCAAATTAAATAACTCCAATGCAAAATGCTTTGTCCCTCATAGGCAATGCTTCAGCTGTCCTGTGGGTCCCAGACTAGCCCACAAAATTTGATTTAGTTCTTAGAGTTGCTGGCCTTCCACACTCATAACAGTCCCAGAACGGAGCCAGAGGAAGGAGGAGAGCGAGAGAGGGTGCTCCCCCCTCCCCTCTGGACAAGGTGGACATCCAGGGAACCTGGGGGGGAGGGAGGGAAGGGCAAGGGAGGGTCTGTCTTCAGTGACTGCCCTCCCCTTTCCCCAGGGAGCCAGATCCTGTTCTGGGATTCCAAAGTCCACTCTACAGCACCTACGCTTAGGACAGGGTCAGATGGGCCTGCCCGCCTCCACCTTGAGTCCTCCACTCTTGGCCCTCACTAACCTCTGCTCCCAGTGCCCAAGATTGCTGGGCCCTGATTGCTCAGTGTGGGCCAGGAATCCCATGCCCTGGCTGAGCACCCCTGCAGGGGGAGAGTGGCAGGAAGCAGGGCACTGCCACCCCTGGTGGTACAACAGCAAACGGGTCACCACACCTCTCTCTGCTTCCTTTATCAGATGAAGTCACTGGGACCCTAGACCACCACACGAGGTCTCCTGTGCAGACGTGTGCATTCACACAAAAAAGAAATTGTTAACCTACATCCACCTGGCAGACATACAGACAGCGTCCTAAGACCTGATGAAAACACCCACACAGTTTAGAAGTTAAACCTTCTCCTGCCACATATATCCTGAAAACTCCGAGTTTTTCCTGATGCCAGAGCCTCCTCAGCAGACCAGACAAAAGCAGAGTGGCCGTCTACAAACCATGTGCCAGAGAAGCCAGGATCTGTGTCCTGGAACCCCCAGGTCAGTGAGCCCCACATCTGCAGGCAGCTGAGCAAGTGGCCGCTCCACTGTGCCTCTGTGATCAATATGGATTATCACTGTTAAGGATTCCTAAGTGCCAACAGTCTGGCCACTCCCAGCAAGTGCCCCTGAGTCCCCGTGCATTCTACAGTCTCTGTTCTTCAGGGAACTCTGTACTGTGTGCAAAGGGATCACAGTGTTTTTGCAGTGCCTCCAAGAGACCGCTGGGAATTCTCCATGGTTTCTCTAGAGTTGCACCTACTATACCTTCCATCCCAGGGTGGCAAGGAAGATGACAGTCCATGACACAATTAAATTCTTTACATAAAAGCTGTGCTCTAGGTTCATTTTTAATAGAAAGGCGAATCCAGTGTGTGCTCAATACAATCTGGGATCGTGAGTCATTCTATAAACAGGCAACTGTCCCACAACTCATTATTCCATGAAGCAAGGTGTCCCTACAAGGATAATGGAGCATAATTCAAAGAGTAGCCCGGCCTCACTTAACATTCCAGAGAGCAGACAGCCGGTGGCAGCCACTTTGCTGCACCATTAGCATGTGACCTGCCCACAGAGCTGAGCACAGACAAACCTCAGAATGCGGCTGTCCCACCTGCATCAGAGACAGAGGTGATTCTCCAGGCTGGGGACTGTTCGGCTTCCTCCTGCTGCCCTCCCTTCCCCAGCCCAACTGGCTGGAAGAACAGGGACTGTGCACAACCACTGGAGATGTGAGGAAAGAGACAAACCACGTACCAGGCTGTTGTTTGGAACCTACCCGTCCACCCTGCCCCAAGCTCTCAAAAATATTCCTCCACCAGCACATGTTCACCGCATGGCTCTGGGCCCAGCACCAGGCTGGACCCTGGAGAGTGAGACCCCGAGTGTGTGGTTTCTGTCTCTCCAGGGCATGTAACTGATTCAGCTCAGTGGTTCTCAACCAGGGGCAATTTTGGCCTTCAAGGCATACTTAATAATGTCTGGGGACATTTTTGGTGGCCACAGGGGGGAAGGCATGCCCCTGGCATCAGTAGGTGGAGGCCAGGCATGCTGTTGAACATCCAGGAGGCAGAGGACGGCTCCTTAACAAGGCTGAGAACCTCTGCTCTAGGTGAGGAGGGGAGGGATCTGGGCTCACCGGGGACCCCCAGGCACAGTGTCAGGCACTCTCTAACTACAAGTCCACTGTGAGTGCCAGGGCAGCTCACGGAAAGGGAGGAGGCCGCTAAAGCAGCTACAGCTACACACTCCCTTTCTGGGCCTCAGTCTCCCCTTGTCTAAAATAAGACTGCCCTGAGTTGGGGCTGGTTTTGCCCCTTCCTCGCTCGGAAATAAAAATCTCCTCCTACTCTCACCGTTTTAAATTAGGAATATTTGGTGGTGTGATCATGTATGTTTAAAACCAAACAGAAATTTCCTGTTCTCCAGCACAAAATAAAATTCCAGTTTATAAAAGGGCCTTTAAAATCTCATAATCAAGCCCATTAGCCGAGCAAACGCTCCACTTTGATTCCGCGCTGTTTAGCTTTCTTTTCTTAGCACCACTTCATTAGCGCGCTTTTAATGGATGTTCTCCAGCCTGCTTCTTGAAATTGCTGAAAAAGAAAACATACGATTTTAAAGCACAAGATACACGAGAAATATCCCTTCCCCTTTCAACATGGAGGCTGGGAGAGAGCAGAGAGTGGGGAGACACACGGGAACCCAGCTAGCTAGCGCGGGCCGCCAGCAGATCTGAGGGGAGCTTTGCAATCTTCTGCTGCATTTTTGCTAGCTGGCCTCATTGCCAGTGGGCGCACTAATTTCCAGCTCTTTGCTGCTTCAGCGGACCAGATTTTCTTGATTAATAACAAAAGGTTTTGTTGGGATCAGAGCTGTTTCCCACCATCTCTATGCAAACCCCGGCAACACAAACTGTGTACATTAACATTTCAAGGCGCTTCCTATTAAGGATGGCAAGAAAAGCCCCTCTTGGTGGGTAAAATCCATTTTGTCCTCTCTTGTGACATCTGTTCTAACTTTTAAAGCAGAAAGGAAACTAGATAATGCCAGAGAGTCGTTTGATTTACAGTTCTTGCCCTGTGGACGCCGCCGCCCTCTCTCAAAGCCTGCCCCCTCTCCTCTCCCGCTGTACACGGGCCATAGACGTGAGAATCTGCAAACTCCCTTCCCCTCCACCCCCCAGAACCACAGAAGTAATTCTGAACTTGTCGCTCAAACTTTTAATTGTCTTTTTCATGATTGCTTGATTACATTTTCAATTACTTCCAAACCTCACAAAACGGAGTCTCTTAAACTTCAGTTTTTAAAAAAGCAAAATTTCAATGTTTATTGCTACATATGCTATTGCATTTCATCTCTAATTCCCCTCCCCAAAGCCAATTTTGCTTTAGTGGAATAAGGAAATGGAAGCAAATTCGGCCAAGCAACTGAAATCTGTACACAAATACGGGAAAACCCGCAAGTGATAGAATAAAAAAGGCAAGGAGAGAAGCCCAGCAGAGGCCCTGTCTCCTCCTACCATCTGTGCTGCAAGCTCTGGGGTCCCTTACATTGGTCATCCCTGAAACAAAGCTGAAGGCAGATTCCAGCCGGTTTTCCATTCACTATTCATTCAGGGGTCCATCCGCTCCATATGCATTCAGCCAACTGCTGTGTTAAATCAGAGCCTTCTCCCAGAATTGACATGGTAATGGAGTCATGGTGTTGCTCCGTGAAAAGGCCGCCCTAGGTATGCCTCTCTCTGACAAATCCACCCTTTCACCCCATTGAGGCCTGAAAATTATCTCATAACATCCCAACATCTGTGCGACCTCTAGTCCTGCCTTTTGGAGCTGGGCATGTTTATCCCTAGGGGGGCTCATGTGGGGTGGGGCACGGCAGGCCCAGCCAGCCACTCCTGGGGATGGCCTCCCAGCCCCAGGCCCCCTCCCTCTCCTTCCCACAGCCTTTGTGCTCCTGGAACGGCTGGGCCCAAAAATACTGACGCCTGGATGCTGCCCACCAGGAATTTTTGTTTGATCGTTTTCAGGGGTTAAAGGCGGACTGCAAAAGTAAACTATTTCCCGTGCATTTGCTGTCAGACAACCTTACAATTAGACAAGCAGGGAAAGCCGGACAAAAATGTGAGGTGGGGGGACCAAGCTGAGAGGGAGGAGAAGTTAGCTAATGAATTTAACTCAGACTCTAGCAAATGACATTTTCTCAGCTAATAATGTACTTGAACTATATTTAAACTCGTCCAGGTCAATAAAATGCTTCTAAGGGGAAGCAGCGAGGTTGGGGGAATTTACAGAAGGGCCCCACCATCTGCAACTTACATGTGTCCTGCCTCAATACAATGATTTCATTTAATTTGATTTGACATTTAAGAGCCCTTTCTGGAAAGAAAGATGAATATTTCTATGTTCTATTTGCTATAACCTCACCTGACTCTGCACATAGCAGAGAAGAATAAATGTCACAGTCACTGCATTACAAAAGTCGGGGGCCACCCTAAAGAGGAGCAGTGTGGGGGGCACACAAGTGGCCTCCAATCAGTACTCACAGGGTGCATGTGCCAGCCCATGTGGGCTCTGAGCGCTTGGGCTTGTTTTGTTTTCTTTCCCTACGTCCAAACTCAAGCAATGGTTTAGATAAAATGTCCCTGTGACTGCATATGAGATGCATTTCTGGCTAACGGCAGAGATGCACAGAGCATTCTTCCACTCAGGCGTGCAGGAAGCCTCTGCAGGGGACAGAGAAACAGGACAGTGTGACCCCAGCTGTTTTCAAGTGCCACTTTCCCTTACCTACCACCTTTCAAAGCTTTTAAGCCAAGACTGAATGGCGGGGAAATCACAGGACCTGGAGAGGCACCCCTGGCAGGTATTTTTTCCTCTACCTGCTGATCTCTGGGAGATGCAAGCCCAGGGTGAAAAAAGTAGGAGACAGAGGTGTTGACGATGATTTCATGTCTCAGAGACCTCCTCCAGGAACACCAGAAATGTCTCCCAAGTGAGTCTCCTCCTGTATTTGTCAGAGTTCTCCAGAGAAACAGAATCAATAGGATATACAGGGATACATAGGAGATTTATTATGGGAATTGGCTCACAAGACTATGGGGGCTGAGAAGTCCCACGATCAGCCGTCTGCAAGCTGGAGAGCTGGGGATGTGGTCCAATCCAAAGGACTGAGAACCAGGGAGCAATCCCCAGTCTGAGGCCAAAGGCATGAAGATGAGGAGTGGGAGTGCTAGGGGTAAATTCAGGGCTGGGGACCCTTTTCATCTTGGAAGGCCACATTAATTTAGCTATAATCAAATAAGTCAATTCAAAAAAGTTCAACTAGATTCACTTAAAAATGTATATTATTTTGTTTAAAAGTCTAGCTACTATATACTATACTTAATAATTTCAAAAAATGAAAACTTTGTTAATTTTAAAGTTAACTGATCTGGCTCAGCGCCAGCCACATACACCTAAGGTGTCAGGTTTGAATCCAGCCTGGGCCTGCCAAAAAATAACAATGACGGCTGCAACCAAAAAATAGCCGGGCGTTGTGGCAGGCGCCTGTGGTCCCAGCTACTTGGGAGGCTGAGGCAGGAGACTCGTTTGAGCCCAGGAGTTGGAGGTTGCTGTGAGCTGTGAGGCCACGGCACTCTACCCAGAGAGATAGCTTGAGGCTCTGTCTCAAAAAAAAAAAAAAATAATAAAAAATAAAGTTAACTGATCTTTCAATGACTTTTTGTATTTGGTTTTTGTTGGAAAGTATTTAAATATTTGGTTTCAGCATGAAGGTTCACAGTTTCAGCTGATCCTCTAAATGGGTACCAGTCTTTGTGACCATAAGGGCATGTTGATTTGGATTAGATAGAAGAATGCAGATTTGCAGCAATAAGTTCTTGAAAAGCAGGAAAGATGGGGGGGGGGGTGCAAAATGCCAACGGTGTTAAGTATTCTAACTACATTTTTCCATATTTCAACTGGATCTTTCTTAGCCTCAAACAATGACCTTAAAATGTCATCTACTGAGTGCTCAATCAATACCAGCTATAGTCTAGGTGCCTTGGTGACAGCAAGTAGGTGAGGCTAAAATGCTAATTCGAGTGTGATGTCATGATTCTCAAAGTCAGTGAACGTTTCACCATATTCTCCAATCAACAGGTCTATAACAGCTGTGTACTCTTCAAATGATCTACATGGATCATCCTGCTCACCAATGACCTTTGCTAATGGGGGAGAATGTTCATCTGAAATTTCCTTTTGAAGAAGGAGTATTTTGAAAAGAGATAGCTTTTTTCAAACTTCTTGGATTTTTTTTTTGCAACAAATCATAAATAGACTTAGCTTTACCTTCCGAAGAAATGTTCATTTTGATTTCACAAGGTGTCACAGAGATATACTGCATTCCTACAGAAATCATCATTCAATAATTCACATTGCTGATTCTCCTCTTCATAAAATTTAACTGTCTCTTCTCACAAAGGTAAAATTTTGGCTAACACCTGTCCCTGCAATAAGCAATGCACTTTAGAATAGTAAGGCCAATCCACACTGAATAGCTCATCACTGAACTTCAACATGGTATGAAACTGATGATCCCTTGCTGTATTTGCACAAATACAATTAACAATATTTATAACTTGTCGCAAAGTGTCTTAAGCTACTTAAAATAGTAGCTTTAGCATAGAGATTTTGCTGATGCAAGATACAGTGAAAAGGAATGAGAGCATCTGAATATGTTAAAAAAAAATCTTTCGTCTGTGCAATAAATCCTTTATGTTTTCCTGTCATGGAAGGGCCGCTGTCTACGCCAGTGGTTCTCAACGTGTGGGTCGTGACCCACAGGAACCGTATTAAAGGGCCATGGCATTAGGAAGGTTGGGAACCACTGGTCTATACACACACTCACTAACTTTACCAGATTCAGTCCAACTTCATGACATTTATCTTGAAAATTGTTGAAGATTTCCCATGTTCTGTCCCCAAGATTGCACAAAGCTAGTAATTCTTCATAGCAAAGAAAATCTTCTGTTATGACCCAAGTGAAATATGAAATCTGCACCAAGTCAGTAGGATCAGTTGATTCCTCTAAAGCAATTGATAACATAAATTTTCCTTTTAAAGTTTAGCGTGAAGTTGTTCTAAGTTGAAAGCTAATTCGTGCTGCCAATCAGTTATGATGCTCCTTGAAAGAGGCAGTTGCTCATACTTTGTAATCGGGGTCTAAGCACCCTACAACTTCAACAATGTAGTCTTTCTCAACTTCTACATCACTGAACAGCTTCCGTATTCCCCAGAGTATACGAGCGACTTTATAAGTTTCTCGAGTGGCATTATTTCCAGGTCTTATTGCTGCTTGAAAGAACTGTCTTTGCTTTTGCTCTTCATCTTTTAATTTCTGCAATACAACCTTTCCTGCCTCTCCCTCTAATTTAAAATATTTGTGGTTCTTTTGAGTTTTATCATGCTAATAAGCATTAAATTTCTTCAATATTGATATTGCAGTATCACAGAGCAAGCAAACCATCTATGTTTAGCAGAAATAAAATTGCAATCCCCAAGCCTCATTTATAAAAAAAAAGATCTGCCTTCTCCGGTGTTGTCTTGGTCTTCTCTGACATGAAGGACTGTTAAACAGATAGAATTTAAAAAAAAAATACTGTTGCGCTATCAATCAGTCACAAATTCCACTTCAAACAGTAACACAGTGCACTGCTGTCACAAGTTGACAACAGACTAATGTACTTGACCTAGGGTGACCAGATTTTAACATCGGTAAGGTGGGACAACATGGGGGAGGGGCGGGTGGGGCTTGGGGCAGGGCAGGGCCTGACAACAGTGCAAACTTTGATAAGCAGTTCTCGATAATCACTTCTCAGTAATTATTTGTTATTATTACAGTTTAACATTATAAAATTAACAAAAATAATATAAAACTCATATTCTGGCGAAATAGCCACATGGCAGCTGAAAACCATCTATTCCCTTCTTGTTCTCCCACCTGTTCATGCATTCTTTCCAAAAATCGGGACTTTTTAAAATCACCGTGGGACGCGGGACAAATTGTTGAAAAGCGGGACTGTCCCGCCAAAAGCGGGCGTCTGGTCACCCTAAACTCTCACCAGCCAGCCTCCTGTGGCTGTGGGACCAGTCAGGCAGGAAAGTTAGAATCAATCGCCAGCATAGCAGCTGTCAATTTAGCCCTAATGGCTTACTAACGTTCTAATTGTGCTGGTCAAGGGCAGAGGATTATTTTGTTGAAACTTATTTTATCCTTTGATACTTTAAATGAGTTTTTTTAAAAAATAAAAATATAAAAGATGAACAAAAAATATATTAATAAGAATAAAGAGGCTTATTCTGTTAAAAAAAACTGGATTCAGTCAAAAGGCCACACTTAAGGACCTAGAAGACCACATGTGGCCTTAAGGCTGCAGTTTCCCCACCTCTGGGTGGTCCAAGAGTTCAAAGAAAACCAGGAGCTCTAGCGTCCAGAAGAAGACAGGTGTCCCAGTTCAAGAAGAGAAAGAAAATTCTCCTTTCCTCCACCGTTTCCTTCTGTCTGGGCCTTCAACAGATCAGATGATGCCTACATCATGGATGCAGGTCCTCTGTGTTCAGTCTACTGGATCAGATGCTAGTCTCTTCCAGAAATAGCCTCACAGACACTCCCAGAAATGTTTTACCAGCTACCCGGTATCCCACTACCCACTCAAGTCAACACACAAAATCAACCACCAGGCCACCTCCCACCCCCGTCACGACCTGGGCCTGAGCACGACCTCCCTGGGTAACTGCAGCTTCCTCCTAACTACACTCCCAGACTCCCTCATCCACCTGCCCATTCACCCTCCACCCAGAAGCTCAGCAAGGCTTCTACACAGCCCTCTGCAGACTGGGCTTCCCTTTGCTTACTGATGGGGTCACACCTGAGTCCAACAATGTCTGGGGGGCAGCCTGCCCAAGAACTGGGTCTGGGACACAGATCTGGTCACCACATCCCCTGTGGCACAAAGTCCTACAGAGACCTCCTCATCGCCTAAGGACTAGCCCTACCTAAGCAGGGCCCCCCACCTCCCTGGGCTTACTTCCCATTCCCTCTCCTCTTCAGAGGCCTCGGAACCACCACCCCATCCCAGCTCTGCACCTTCATGGGCCCCTCCTCAGACTTCACTTGGCCAAGCCCTGCTCCTCAGGGCTACAGGTCAATTATGGATTAAATTGTTGTCCCCCCAAAGGACATATGGTAAAGTCCTAGCCCCCAGGGCCTCAGAGTAGGACCTTATTTGGGGACAGGGTTTTCACAGAGGTTTTGAGTTGAGGTGAGATCATTAGGGTGGCCTCTATCCAGTATGACTTGTCCTTGTAAGAAGGAGATTTGGACAGACACACACAGAGGGAGGTGAGATGAAGAGACCAGGAGCAGACGGCCGTCTACCAGGCCAGGGGACAGCCTGGGCAGAAGTTGCCCCACAGCCCTCAGGATAAACCCCATCCTCCCAACACTTTGATGTCAGACTTCCAGCCTCCAGAACTAGGAGATGGAATAAATTCCTGTTGTCTAAGTGACCGGTTTATGGCCCTTAGCTACAGTGGCCCGGCAGGGGCCTGACTAGCCTCTTCCCTGTGTGTGCTCTCCCAGGGGCCATGCCTCAAGGCCTAAGGGCCAGCTCCGCCCGGGAAGAGCCCGGGTTTGAGGGTCAGGGTGTCCAGAGACCACATGCAAGGCCCTCCTCAGTGGCCTTCAGGGCCCCAATGGGGGAGAAGACTAAGGAGGCTCTAGACCAGAGGTCCTCACTGTCTTCTTGTCCTAGGCCCCACAAACACCAGGTAGCCCCTTTCAGCCCATCCTCCATAGCTGTGTCATTCCTCCTAGAAACAGCCTCAGGGGAGGGGAGGGAGCAGGCACTGCCAGCCCTCACTGCTGCCCCCTTCTTTTCCCTGGATGACCAGAAGCTGTGGATCCAGAATAGTGTCCTATGCCTTGGTTTTCCCAGCAGTCTCACCAGGTTTGTTACCTAATCCTGACTCCGCTGTCACCTCGGCTGTGCCCTTAGGCAATGACCCTTTCAAAAAGCTCTGGGTGCCAATGTTGATCTGAGGCTCCTTAAGGAGGCCCTCCAAGCACTGCCCAGAGTGTCAGCAAGCATAGAGCTGACCTGTCCCCCCAGGATATAACCTGGGCCCAGGAGGGGCCACCAACGCAGAGCAGGGGCTGGGCTCCTGGGAAACCACAGGCCTGTGCAGGCCACATGTTCCTCCCCCAAGCTCTGTATTAGCCCAGACAGCACCACCTGACAAGGCCAGGCAGGGCCCAGCGCACCAGCACCCTCCACTGCTCCCCCCAGGTCAGGCAGTGCTAGGAGTCAGCCAGCGTGTGACTCACAGGCAGAGCCTTCCTGCCTCAGCCCAGCCTGGAAGACACCACAGAAACAGCCCACAGCACAGAGAGAACCACGGAGATGAGTGCCAGGACCCCGCAGGTGTCACCCCCCTGCAGTTTGGGCACAGGAAGGCACTTATTGCCGCTGTGAGAGCTTCCCCCTGGGGCACAGCAAGGGCTTTCATGATGGGGATGTTGGCTCAGTACCTCTGCCCATCTGCGAGGACCTTTCCCCAGCCCCTCCTGCAGCCCAGCCTAGTGCAAGAACCCTAGTTTTTCCTCGGGAACCTCACAGCCATGTTTCCCACACCCACTTTCACCAGCGGAAGTCATAGCCAGCCCAGGACAGCCAGTTGTCCACCGCCACCCACAGTACCACAGGCAGCCCAGGCAGGGACTCCTCAGGCCTCAGGGCCAACTGTCCAATGGTTCTAAAGTTCCTCACGTTTTTACCAGACACTTATGTATGAGAACAAAACAAAGCAAAAGCAACCAACCTGGGCCCTGCCTACAGTCCCTGAGAAGCCTTTTGGGAACACACTTCCTGCCAGGGTCCAGGGGTCCTTGGAGTCTCCTCTCAGCTGCACTCGGCCCCCGTCCCAGAGAACACGGACCACAGCAATCAATTATTTTCCCCCAATAGTCAAGGTGGCATTAATATTATTCCCTAAGTGAAGCTGTCATGAAGAGTGAGCCCCGGCAGGAGTGTGTGGGGGGATCTGGGGGGTCCCCCTCGAGCTTTTGCAACACACCTGGTCCCAAAGGAACACCTGCCTTGACCTTCACCTAACACTTCTCCTGCACGGTCCCAAATCTTCTGTAATGATACATCAGCCTCCTTCCTTCTCAAATCCTGTTTCCAAAGATGGGCCCACAGTCCCCTTTGTGGGATTGGCTGTGTAATGTGGGAGTGGGCCCCTACTCCCATCCAGCGGGGCAAAGGGGGGGCTCTGCCTACACCCTGAATCTGGGCTGACCTGTGGCTGCAGCTGCTCAGGCCGGACAGATATGGCGGTGGGGTGAGGTAGGCTCCTTCACCCTCTAGGAGGACACATGTCCAGTGGAGAGACTCGGTGGACTTAGAGGGTGAGGAGAGAGACCCTGGGAGCAGGAGGCCAAGGCCACATGCGGGGGACAAGAGGGGAATGCCCTGCCAACAGCAGCTGTTGTCCCAGGCCATCAGGTCTGGGGTGCTCTGTCACACCATGACAGCTCATTTAACCCCGCTTAACAGGCCTAAAACATACCTTGGATTCTAATTCCTTAGAGTTTGTGGTTCTGGTTTTTGCTTTCTTCATTTTACGACCTTCCTCCATCACTGCTCACAGCTTCTGCAGAGTCCAGCTTATAACAGCCAATCTGTGCACTGTAATCTCATTATAAAACCTACATAATCTTCCTTAAATATTCCAGAACAGTAAAACTAAAAATATCCAGTAACTTTAGCTGGAGTTACCAGTAGTCTTTCCACAGTGTTTAACTTCCTATTTCTTTGACCTGGCTTTAAAAAAGAAAATTATATATTTATAACATAAGATACACACACACACAAATATCATCAGTTTCTGTCTTTCTGCCAATAGGCCTGTATTGGGGTTTGGGTGCCTCAAGACATCCCCCTACTCACTCCCCTCATCCTCCTCACCTGGGGTCCCAGCTTCCCAATGGTCACTCCTTTCTATCCAATGCTATTGGATGTTTGATGGCACAACTCACCTCTTATTCAATCAACCCCCACGGCTGTCATCTGGTATTGCTGAGTGACCTCAGCTCTGCAGAGTGGGTGCCCTCGTGGATGCCTCCCCAAGAACCTCCCTCAGCCCCTTTCCTCACCTTCCCCAGACAGCCACAAGACTTCCTGTTCTGACCTCCTTGGGCTTCCAAGTTTTCTTGGAGGAGCCTACCTCACCCCACTCAGCCCCACAAGTAGCCAACCAGAGACCAGCGTTGGGTCAGCAGTAGCAGAAACAGAGGAGAAGACACATCTGTGGCCAGTTATCCTTTTTAAAACTCATGGATTGACACTCAGCAAAACCTTTTTAGCACAGTAATGCTACTTTAATCATTTGATGAATGCCCCTCTCTGACGACCTACTAAGAACACCATGCAAGACATCAGTGAAGCACAGCACCCAACCAAGAGCTCGTCTCTGCTGTGAGGACCTATCCTAGGCAGGCCACTGGGGCCAGGGCAAAGGGGAGCATAGGTGCGGTGGGAGTATGTGGGTTTAGCCTACTAGTGAAGGGCATTGAGCAGGCCCTTGAAAAAGGAGGAGATCTGCCCAGTAGAGAAGGAGAAAGGAGCTGCAGGTAGCAGGATGGGGGACCCAGAGGTGAGAAGCCTTTGTCTGGAGCAAATAGGAAAGGCCTGGAACCATGGACTGAGGGTAATACACCTGGTCCCAAAGGAACACCTGCCTTGACCTGATTTCACCGAGCAAATCTATTCCTCAGCTCCAGCACTGAACCTGCTCTGAGTGATACAGAGAGCTGAAGGCACAGTGGGGCAGCCTAGGGGCCAGGGGGGAGGGCCCTGAGTAGGAGCTGTGCAGCCTTGAATGCAGAATTTAAGGGAGTGTCAAAAAACTTGACAATCAAGACAAATATTTTAATGTATGTAAGAAATCAAAATGAATGCAAAAATCCATGGTGAACAAAAAAACACATTTCTAAATACAGGCAGGATTGTTCATACATAGAAACAGAGCAGAAGGGTAGTTACCCAGGGTGGGAATGGAAAGATGTAGGTAGGTCAAGAGTTCAAAGTTGCAGTTAGCAAGATGAATAACTTCTACAGATCTGTAGAAAAGTGTTAATTTTGCATGAATTCCTGAGACTGGTCATTTATTTTTAAAAAAAAGGTTTATTTGGCTCAGGACTCTGATGGCTGGAAGATGGGGTATGTGGTGAGGGCCTCAGGCTGCTTCCACTCCTGGAGAAAGGTGGGGGCACAGTGTGTGCAGAGATCACAGGGCAAGAGAGGAAGGGACGGAGCATGCAGGCTCTTTTTAATGGTCATCCCTCAGTTCTCCAGGGAATAACAGAGGGAGAAACTGCTCAGCCCTGAGGGAGGACGAAGATCTCTTCTTGAGGAATCCTCACCCGTGACCCAACCCCCTTCCAGTAGCCCCACCTCCAATGTCAGGGATCAAATTCCACATGAGATTTGGAAGAAACAAACACCCAAATTATAACAAGGACTATAGTTAGTAATACTGCATTATAAACTAGAAATTTGCAGAGAGAGGGGATTCAAATGCAAGTCTTCTTATCACACAAAAAAGTAACTATGTGAGGAAATTAACAAATTAAAATATGTTAATTTGCTTAACTAGCAATCTTTCACTCTGTACATTTACATTAAAACATGTTGTCTGCCTTAAATATATATACATTTTTTATTATATATATATATATATTTTTTTTTTTCTTTTTGCAGTTTTTGGCTGGGGCCAGGTTTGAACCCACCACCTCTGGTATATGGGCCCAGTGCCCTATTCCTTGAGCCACAGGTGCCACCCATATAAATTTTTTAGAAGACAGGATTAGTATTAAATGATTTCTCCTTTCATTTCTGGGTCATTTTCACAATTAAAATGCAACATTTTAAGAGTTCAAAACTATTGAGTATGCACTTGTTTTAACCAATAATCTCCTTTATTTCTAGGGAAAATGAGAAAAAAAAAGTTCTTTTATACCAAAATCTCATACATTCCTAATCTTGGTAACTCTTCTACCTACAAGTTCCTTCTACCCTTTAGAAAATTAAAACATTTTTATCTAAATACTTCAGTTCAGGAGCTGGCAGCCAGCCCTCCCCCTACACTGCACAATACCCTTTTCCTCTGCTACCTACAGACAGGCTGAGCCCCGCGGGCCGCGTGGATGTGGGTGTGTCCCGCCGGAAGCTGCAGAGCTGGGCAGGAAGCAGGGATAGTGAAGGGCACTGGGCCCCTGCAGCTCCCTGAGTAAACCTGGCCTTATCAAAGGAAGGTGAGTGGGGATGAATCTGGTAAGTAACAGCATTAATGCAGATTTCAAAGGAAAAGGAAGTACAAAACTTGAATACCCCAGGACTTTCCTCAAAGACACTGTCAGGAATGGGCCAAGCTGCCACCAGGCAGGTCCCAGAGGTCAGGGCAGCTGCTCCTTGTGCCCTGGCCCCCCTTTTCGTTGTGGTCAGGGTGCCTTCTCTTCCTCATGACTGACTCCTCCTTCACTTTTCAAGATAATGATCATTTTGGCTGAAGTCTCTCACTGTTGGATCCTAGCCAGGAAATGAACTTAACTTTCAGAGAATAAGGAAGATTTTTGAATTTTTCCTATTTGAAAGGTTCCAATTTCAACTAATTTTAAACAAAATTTCCCATAAGGAACCACATATTTAAATTGTGCGTTTCCATGAAAGTGAGTCAGCTCCGTCCTGCAGCTGGAAACCCGAGGGGCAGTATCAGGACTGCAGAAAGCGAAGGCAATTTCCTCCCAGAGACGGGACAGCACCTGTCACCAGTGTTCTCTGGGGACCCCAGCAGCAGCCACCATGGCAGGCCACACTCACGAGCTGATCTATCCTCAGAACCACTGGCCAGCCCAGGCGAGTCAGGGGCCCAGCTGTCTATCCAAAGCCCACAGACTACTACTGAAGGGGAACTTAGAGGGAAAAGCTCAGAGGGAAGGGTTTCTTTCTTCCCTGACCCTGAAAGAGACCCAATTGTAGGCTGTGGGGCTGGATGGAAAGATTTAGACAAAAACCACAGAACAGAAAGGACAAAAGGTCACCCTTGGTTTCTATGGCTTGATGGAAAGCCTACTTGCCTTAAGTCAAGTCATCTGCACTGAACACACCTGCTGGGTTCCCGTGGTCTGCTCTGAGCCTCGGTATCTCCACTGGGACCAGAGGTGGGGCTGACGGATGTCCTGCTGTTCCCCTCCTCCCAGCTCTTGCACACTATGATCCTGATTCCCCAAATATTCCTCCCATTCCCTCCTGCCAAGGCCTCCACATAGGCCTCAGGGATCTCCCCCAAAGAGCAGATCTTAGCTGCCACCCGCTAGCTTCAAAATCGCCACCTCCCACAAGCGCTTACCTGCAGGAAGCACACCTGCCCACAGGGTCAGCTCCACACTCCTGAGGCCTCTGGGATTTCCCCAGGCCCAGCCTGAGGGACACCTACCTAGCACTCAATCTGCCAAATAAAAGTAGCCACCTCCAAGACCTGCTGAGGGTAAGGAGGGCAGAAGAGACCACCTGAGGCACATCTGACAGTCCCCAGCAGGGCAAGTGTTATCTACTTACCTGTTGTCATCATCATTGTTACCACTGGAATTCCAATCACACCTGCCACCTCCTAAGCCCCACCTCTCCCATGCCCAGTGCTCCCCAGTTTGGGGTTCCCAGAACTCCAGGCTCACTCACATCTTAGAACTTAGCGCACCACATTGTGATGTACACAGCTGCCGCTACCTCACCAACAAACTTGTCCCCTTCATTGTTTCCTACGCTGTTGCCCAGCACTGGTGTTCAGATTTAAGGGGGGGGACATCTATCCCATAGTGAGCACACAAGATGTTGGTTTACTATCAACTTCTTCTTAAAGATATGTGATGTGGCCAGGAGCAGTGCCTCACACCTATAATCCTAACACTCTGGGAGGCCAAGGAGGGAAAATTGCTTGACTTCAGGAGGTCAAGACCAGCTTAAGCAAGAGAAAGATCCTGTCACTACTAAAAAACAAAACTGAGCCATGTGTCATGGAGGGTGCCTGTGCTCTCAGCTATTCAGGAGGCGGAGGCAGGAGAGTCACTTGAATTCAGGAGTCTGAAGTTGCTATGAGCTAAGCTGACACACGACACTCCAGCGGGAGACTCCCTCTCAAAAAAAAGGTAGTTGATGATGACATGAACTCAGCAGCTTGTTCTCTTAGGAGCCTCCAGTAATCACAATCACCATTTGCCCAACCTGCACCCTCCCTGCTACAGCTCTCACTCACTCTGCTACCTTCTACCATCAGCAGAGTGCAGGGCTGAATCTGCTACTGCCGGCCACACCTCCTCTCTGCACCCGCTCGGGGCCTCTTCGTCCACCCAGGACACTGACTATCTTACTGCAACTTGGTCCTGACAATTTTCACTAACTTGTTCAGGATACGGAAGGGCTCAGTTTTCCCTGCAAATGATGTTGTATCTGTGCCCTTCTGAAGGAAGGCTGGCGTCTAAATTTCCCAGCCATGGTTCATCTTAGCCTTTCACGTCACGGCCTAGTTTGTTTTCTTCCAGTCTGTTAGGAATAGTGACGTGGGCCTGGAAACATCTCATAACGGGGGCTGCCTTGCTCTCCTTGGGTTGCAGGGGTGCTGGGCAGCTTTGTGCAGAGGACGTGAGCAGGCTAACACCTTCCGTAATACTCGATGACCCCTCGGAGACATGTGCAGGTCACCCCTGCCCTTTCTCTCAATTAAATAACCTCCATTTCCTTAATCTTTCTTCAAAAGGATTATTAACTCAGCAAGTGGGAAAAAATGTTCATAGCATTGGAGAAGGCAAGGAGGGAGCTGGCTCCCTCTTTAGAGGAGAAAGACGCAGCAGGCTCTGTGGACAGGGCTGTTTCATTAGGCGGAAGGAGGCGCTGAACATCAGGATTTTCATTTTAGCGCAAATTTTAGGGGCACATTCCTCCTGGGACAAATTCTCAACTTCCCAATCAGTCGCTAACTACCTCAGGAAACACTGATTTTCATTAGATGATAAATCAGAAGTTTCAGATGATATTAGACATGCTAACCGGGAATAACTTTCTTAAGGAGTGAACTAAAACTAATGAAAAGGAAAAGGTGCTTCCTCCCCCCTTTGGAAACACTCACAATTAAGAAGAGCAATGAGAGAAGATTTTGGAAAGCGCAGACCCTTTGGACAATACAACAGCACAGGACACCCCGCAGAAGCTCTGTCACCCACACTTCACACAGAGCCTGGGTCCCTGGCAGGCGGCACTGCTGTCCTGCCTCTGGGAATGAGTAAGCCCAGAGCCAGAGCGAAAAGCTTTTATATCCTCCGGTCTTACAAAGCTGGTTGCCTAAACCGCAAGGAGGCACTAGCTGATGTCTGCTCTTTTCTGGCCCTGCTGCTCAGACCCCATGCGGGTGACTGGCTCTGTCAGCCCCACACTGGCCCAAAGGCACATGTACCAGCCAGTCCGGTGGCCAAGCTCTGGCTTTCACAACCCCAACAGAGTCTTCCAGAGCTAGAAAATCTGCAGCAATTAAATAATTGAATCCAAATGTGACATCAGTCTTCACGCTAGAGAAAGAGCTGTGTGAGTCAGGCCTTCTTGCTTCCTACCATGTCACGGGTGCCTGTGAATTGGTTATGTCTTGTACTCATTATGGGCCTATTTCTGATAAGAGTAAAATAACTTCATTCACTCATTCAAAGAACATGAACTGGAACTTCATATGCTTGTCCCAGTGAGAGGCGCTGGGAAAAACAGTGAACGAGAGACGTGGGCAGTCGAAGGGAAGCAGAAATACCTACCAACGGGTGCCGGACACCGACTGTGAGCTCCCCCTGAGCTCTTCACGCCTTGCAAGGACAACGTGCAGGCAGGGGAAGACCATGAAAGAGAATGGCCTCTTATAACCAGAGGTCACAGAAGCCTTTGTTTGCTTAAGTCTTTAGGGAGAGAACTCCCAGACTAGTCCACGGCTGGGGGCAGACCAGGGACAGTGAAAGGTGAGGCCCCCAGATGAGATACTCTGACCTGTCTGGAGGCGGGAGCTGGGAGGTCAGACTGGGACCTACCAGGACCTGTCCTAAAGAGCTGGAGCCACTCGAGAGTGGAAAGCTCCCCCTGAGTTCCAGCAGCAGATGAAGGCGAGCACGGGGAAGTGCTGTCAACCCACTGGCTCACCACTCGTTACGAGACCACACGGTGCCGGGGAGAGAAACACCACTGACAACGTCCCCACTAGGATTAATCCATCCAGTGGCAGGGGTGGGCCACAGGGAGACTGCTTGTCCCTAGAAGACCCTGGAAAGGGGAAAGGGTCTTCTTCCCTGGAGATACACAGGAAGAGAAATCGGCTCCACAGCTATTCACGAATCATCAACTCCGTGACAGTCACTATAGGTTCAAGAGATGAAGGAGAAAATGCATCTGATCTCACGGTGTCACTGAGGTCCAGTCGGGAAGATGCAAGGCTGCCCAGGGCACTCGGACATGGAACAAAATGTAACAGCCACACAGCGAGGAGGACGGGGGAGTTGAGGGTGTACCTGTCTGAGGGCAGCAAGGAAGCCCTTTGGAGAGGAGAATGCAGACTGGGAGGAAATCCCGGGGAAGAGAGATGAGGCACCGGGACTGAGAGGACGTGGGTGCAGGAACCCTCCTGTGGGCCTGGGAGGCCATGCCAGGATCAGGCTCAGAGCAAGACCTGGCAGTCTGGGTGCAGAAGCCCTGCCTCTTCCATAGGAGCTGCTGAAGTGCTGGACCAGGTCCTCCCTCGTTCTCAGGAGTTCCCAGGTGATGCTGAAGTTCTGGACAGCATTTGCAAACTATCTCTCTCAAGCATCAAGAAAACAGGTAGTCCTGGAGCCTGGCACTGCCCCACCAGCCATGTCCATGGTGAAAATCTCCTGCCCCAGGGCCACCAGCTTCTTTCTATTAAAGAAGCTCACAGAAAGCTACCCCACATAAAGGAAGGAGCCCATGCAGGTGATGGGGCCCAGGGGACCAGGGGACATTTCAAAGGAAGTGACAGCTGAGACTTGCAGGACAAAAGAGGGAGTGGTGAGTGGGGTGGGGGCGCTGAGGCTGGGGAGTGGTCCAGGCCAATCCTGCTGGGCTTCGGGCTTCCAAGGAGTCGAGGAGTCTGCACATCACGTGGGTGGTGGGCTGAGCATCCCGGGCACCTGCTCTCAGCAGGTGGAGCTGGGGTAACATCAGTCCTAGGCCAGGGCCAGAGTGACTCCCCTAGGGGAAGAGGGACAGGCCCAGGGACCCATGATGAGGAGCAGGGAAGATATTAGGGAGGAAAAATCAGAGGTGGCTTTGTTTTTTCAAAGCAAACTCAAAGGACATACTGTGAGTTACAAAATAAACAGGAAAATAAAACTCTGATCCTGTAAGTCCCACACTTTAAAAGTAAAGTAATCAAGTCCCCACTTTCCCTTGCTCCCAAAGCATGATGTGACAGCTGGTGTCCCTCCACGGTGGCCCACAGTCACCTGGAGAAGGTTCTGCAAGCCTGTGTTTAGTTTGACCATCTCGTCCCTCCGTGTTGAATCCACCTTCTTCAACTTCCCTTCTCCCTGGGATCCTGTACTCAACTGTTTCCTACGTACACCTGGCCCTTCCCAGTATCCCCTTCTTGCTGATTTGGGGGACCCTGAGACACTAATTTTTTTTTCTTTTTTTTCTTTGCAGCTTTTAGCCGGGGCTAGGTTTGAACCCGCCACCTCCAGCATACGGGGCCAGTGCCCTAATCCTTGAGCCACAGGTGCCACCCTAATATTTTATTTTAAAACCCAAATCAGTGAACAGACTCTGATGTGGAGAATTTTTCATTACAGCCAACTTTCCAAGTGACCGTCACTCCTTCTCTGCCTGGTGTTGTTCAGGGGAAGTGACTTGCACAGAGTGAACGAGGGGGCCCTTGTTGGGGAGCTCATTATACTAGAACATTCTAATGGTGATAGGTGTTGTCCAGAGGACCTAGGCAGGCTGGCAGGGGACAGCATGACTGAGGAAGGGCACCCCATCCATCTGCCTTCGCTGTAACCCCTTTGTCCTCCGTTAGACTGTCCCCTGAATCATCTTCTCATTCCTTACTCCTAAACCTTAATATAATCAGTGCAGAGTCCAGACATTTAAAAAAAAAAAAAAAGACAACAAAAAACCCCAAACTCTTCCAACCTTCTAATGCAGAACAAGCTACTTCAGCTAAAGAAAACTCCGAACTCTAAAAGGCGAGGAATCCAGCTCCTGCCTCCACCACGTGAACAGCACATTCCAAGAAACCACCCTGGACCAGGGCAGCCAGCCTGAACCAGCTGCTTCAAAGAGGCTGCTCACTACCAAAGCTTAGCGCGGTGACCCCAGAAACTCAGAGGGATGATAGGGGCTGCAACACTGGACCCTGGGGTGGCCTCACCACGGGGTTGGCAGCATTAAAATCCCACTTGTGAAGGCTGCCACGTGTCAGCTGCTGCCCTGTCCTCTTTAAATGGACACATATTCTCGTAGCTGAAAAACAAAAAAAAAAGAAGGGGAAAAGTTCACGAAACTCAAAAATTTGGAATCAACGGTACCTCTCCCCACAGACAAATAAACCAGTGCAGCCCCAGTGGCAAAGACCCCTAACACACAGGCTGAGTCCCTCTGGGGTCTCTGCCCCTCTCCACGTGGCAGCCCCTGGGCCCTGTGGGCTTCTCCTCTCACTTCCAGGCACCCTCTGAGCCACGGCTCCCCACTGCAGCCCCAGGGGAAAGCGGCTCTGCCAACCTGGTCCTCTCCTCCGACCCATCTCGACACTCTGGGAGTTTGAAAATGTAAACCTTTTCCTCTTCTTAGGCATGTTTAAATTACAGCGACTGTTCTCCACGGTGTGAATGTCTACCATATGCTGGTTGTGCAGCAAAATATTCTGGCTCCCACAAAAAGCCAGGTCGCTGAGTCATGCTGAGTCACACATGTAGAGAAATCTAGAGAAACCCCAGAGGAAGCTGTCAGGAGCAGCCAGGGCAGGCAGAGTGCCCTCGGAGGGACGCAGAAGGGGCAGGCAGGGCTGGAGGCGGACCCAAGCAGAGTCCCTGACTGCCAGAGCACAGAGGTGCTCACAGAAAAGCAGAATCGTGTTGGGGTGCCATTTCCTAGAACTTTGCTTACGTCGGGGAAACAGCAGGCACGGAGCCAGGGCAAGAAGCAGAACCAGAGCAACTTGTGGACAGAAACTGTATTCAGCTCAGTGACCATCAAACACAAAGCCTGCTTCAATTTGGTTTTCTCTCTTTGAGACAGTCTAACTCTGTCCCCTGGATAGAGTGCCGTGGCATCATCAAAGCTCACAGCAACCTCAGTCTCTTGGACCCAAGCAATCCTCCTACCTCAACCTCCCTTGGGAGTAGCTGGGATTACAGGAACCTGACACAATGCCCAGCCAATTTTTCTATTTTTAGTACAGTGTCTCACTCTTGCTCAGGCTGGTCTCAAACTCCTGAGCTCAAGGGATCCCCCTGCCTCAGCCTCCCAGAGAGCTGGGATTACAGGAGTGAGCCACAACGCCCGGCTTCAACTTGGTTTTCTTTTTTTGAGACGGAGCCTCAAGCTACCCCCTGGGTAGAGTGCCATGGCATCACAGCTCACAGCAACCTCCAACTCCTGGGCTCAAGCGAGTCTCCTGCCTCCGCCTCCCAAGTAGCTGAGACCACAGGCGCCCGCCACAACGCCCAGCCATCTTTTGGTTGCAGCCATCATTGTTGTTTGGCGGGCCCGGGCTGGGGATTCGAACCCACCACCTTAGGTGTAGGTGGCTGGCGCCTTAGCCGATTGAGCCACAGGCGCTGAGCCGGCTTTTGTTCTTTCTTAACAATTTTAGAATCAGTTTGTCAAGATTTTTCAAACACTTTGGAATTTTGTTGGAATTCAAATGAATCTGTAGATCAGACAAGAGTTTTAGAATTTTTTAAAACAGGAATCTTGCATATTTTATCTTTAGCTTCCTGTTCTTCTTTGGAGTTACTTTAGATGATGTATTTTCTTAAATTATGTTTTATAACTGTTGTTCTCAGATGGAAACAGTTTTTACATATTGATCTTTTATTCAGATATCTTTCTAAACTAATTCTAGTGGTTAGCTGATCAGTTACTTGGGTTTTCTATGTGGATACATTATGTGTTGATAATAATGGTTTAATTCCTTATATTAACTTTTTCTTGTCCCACTGTGCTGGCTGAGATTCTCAGTCCAATGCTGTTTCATTTTTATGCATTCCACTTCACATGGTCTCCTTTCCACACAGTCTCTCTACTCATCCTCAGGTGATGACCTTGCTTACTTCACTGAGAAAACAGTGAGAGAACTTAGTCCAACCACCACCCAACCTCTTACAAACATTCTTTTAAAATTCTGTTCTTCCCTCTTAATAGTAATATGACAATGAAGAGTGTTTACTCTCACCAAGATCAACCTTTCCCTTTGGGTTCCAGATCCTTTCCTCTCTCGCCTTCTCAAGGACTTAGCTCTTGTCTCCTTCCTCTATCAGCAATTTTTTCTGTTTTAAAGTGAATCAATTCTCTCAGCTAAATACATGCTCTTAATAGTCTAAATCTTAAGCACACGAAAATGCCTCCTTTGATCCCCATTTTCCTTCACCAATTTTCTGCTCCCCTTTGTAGCAAAATACCTCAAGTCACCCATACTTGGTAGTTTTTATCCTCTCACCTTGAATCATTCTGTCTGACAACTCTTAAGTGCGCTGTTGTTCCCACAATTCCACTGAAATAACCTTTGTCAAAAAATGGTAACCTTCACATTGTCGAAGACAATGGTTGATTCCTGCTCCTTATCTTAATTTCTCAGCAGTGTTCGGCAGTACGTGCTTACTGTAAATACACGGGGTGTGCTTATACTCATTTGTTTTTTCAAAGAGGTAAAGCAGTTGGTTGTATGAGACAAACAAGTTCTTACCTAATGTACCGCAAATGCCTGGGTGAAGGGTTGAACTACAACTTGAACTTTACCTTAGAAACGAAACAATATAACTTAATCATTTGTACACTCATATTAATTTGGAATTTTAAGAAACCCCTCTTACCACCAGAAGATTTTTCTGTTATTTGCAACCAAATGCATTCCTTGATTTATACACTTACAGAGTCTTTTAAAAAATCCCAACCACAATTCTGTATGGTATGTGAGGAGAAAATCTGAATTGGTAGTCCAGAAGTACTACTTCCCTTTTGGGACCAGTATGGATGTTACTCCCAGTACTCTCAAGCTTACTACACTTCAGATCCTATAGTTACTATACTTCAGACCCACTCTGCTAAGGAGGAAAACAATGCTCAGACAGAGGCGACAACACACTTTCTCTACTAAGGGTTCCCTCTATCTCAATGACTAAAAATGTAGTTTGGCAATTAAAAAAAAAAAAAACAGGAGAATGTCTGCTTTCCCAAAGTTGGAGTTTCCTATTTTTCCTTCTAATCACAACTGTAAACATGAGACACTACATATAAAACATAACGTAAGATGTCTCCAAAAGGTGGAGAGAAGAAAGACTAGCTAGGTCCCTTAAAACCCAAGAAACACAGCGCTAAGTTGTCCAGATTTTCTTTTTTTTTTTGCCTCATAAATGTCAGACTTAGAGAAGAAGAAACTGGCAACCCATAAAAAGCAATAGAGGCAGACAGAAAAAGAACAAACCAATCAAAGTTGGCTCTTTTTAGCCAAAGGACACAGAAAGAGGCAGCTTAGCAAGACAAAACTTTTAGACAATAAATCCTCTACACTAGCTGAGCACCACAGGAAAACGCTGTGGCCCCATCCACATCAGCAAAGTGTTCTTCTTTCTACCTAAGAGGTCATAAGGTGGTCCTTCTCATAACAAAATACCCCAAATGTTCAGGTTTCCATCGATCACCCATACCAAATCCCAGTTAGATCTCCAACTAAAAGGGAGAAAAAGGAGGTAACAATGAGATGACAGAGATGTTAGAATTATCTGATAAAGCGTGTGAAGCAATCATACAAAAATCTTTCAGTAAGCAATTACAAATATGCTTGAAGCAAATGAAAAAAAGTCCCAGCAAAGAAATAAAGTCTCAGTAAATAAAAAGAACCAAATGGAAATCTTAGAAATTAAAAGTATAATAGTCCCAAAATTCAAAAGATGGACTCAATAGCAGAACAGAAGACAACGAAAAAAAATCAGTGAATTGGGAGAAAAGAAATTTTTTTTTTTTTTTTTTTGAGACGAAGCCTCAAGCTATCCCCCTGGGTAGAGTGCCATGGCATCCCAGCTCATAGCAACCTCCAACTCCTGGGCTCAAGCGAGTCTCCTGCCTCTGCCTCCCAAGTAGCTGGGACCACAGGCGCCCGCCACAATGCCTGGCCATTTTTTGGTTCCAGCCATCATTGTTGTTTGGCGGGCCCGGGCTGGGGATTCGAACCCGCCACCTTAGGTGTATGTGGCTGGCGCCTTAGCTGATTGAGCCACAGATGCCGAGCCACACTCACTTAATTTTCAAAATAAGTCTGTGCAGTAAGGTGCTATCATTATCCCTTTTTTAAAATTAGGGACCGAGGCACAGAGAGGTTAAGTGACTTACTTAAGGTCACACAGCTGGGAAGTGGAGAAGCCAGGATTTGAACCAGCATCTGTGCACTTCACCACTAGCATTTAGGGCATTCAGATGATTTTCTTTTGGAAATTATATGCATATACATGTCATTTCATCTCAGTGTAAAAAGAGGTGATAGAAGATATCTGTTTGAAGGGGGAGTTGAGACAAGGTTAAAAACCACTGATAGAGAGCCCATGAGAGCTGGACTGGTCACTGAAGCCTGGTGTGGCCATACTGGGGCAGGGGGCTGGGAGCAGACCCCCAGTGCACCCCAACTTCTGCAGAGAAAGAAGGTGAGCTCAGGGATGTAGGAGGGAAAGCAGGGAGTAGGGCAAGAGGAAGCTACAGGGAGAGTGTTCTGAGAGGGTAACAAAGGGGAAGGCCTCAGACAGACCTGAAGAGGTCAGGGCTGAAGGTGGCCTCAGACGTGGCCTCAGAGGGAACAGTGTGACTTAAGCCTCCACAGCTGCAGCAATGGGAGGGGCTTCCAGATGTAGTTGTAGCCAGACTCTTGTCCCAACACCCAGTGTAGGGGGAAGGAGGGGAAGAAATGTCCTGACCCTTCTATCTCCTCCCACTGGCCCACCCTCCCAGGCAGCCAGAGGGCTGGGAGGCAGTGTGAGACAGTCTATGGGTGTCAGGAAGGTGGAGAAGGGCAAGGAGGGGTCTAGTGAGGAGCAGAGGCAAACAGAATAACCAGCAGGGCCCTGAGCAGGGAGTGTGGGACCTGGGGGGATCCAAGGCAGGGGTCACCTTGGAATGATCTGGAGGTGTCCGCTCCCCCACAGACATGCAACTGGGCCCTGGAAGCACAATTTTCTGAGGTAGATACTATTATTGACCTCATTTACAGATGGAGAAGCTAAGGTTCAGAAAAGAACAGATCAACAGAAGCTTGCCTAAGGGCACAGCACAGAAACAAGATTCGAACCCAGGTGGTCCTTTTGCCAGAGCAAGGGCTCCCAACCACTGAGCTACTTCCCCATCTGCCTACAGGCTGGGGCATTGGTGGGCATATCCTGCCCTGGGACCGGGTGCCCCTAGCCAGGGATGTGGCAGGTCCATTAGTCAACTTGGAGACAGAGAGAGCTGGCTGGAAAGGCTGGAGTCAGGCCAGCCTGGCTTGAATCCTGTAGCACCCTGAGCAGGTGGCTTCATCTCTCTGTGCCTCAGTTTCCTCATCCATAAAATGGGGCCAGTACTGGCCTGCTGTGTTGTCCAAGGGGTAAACTGAGGTTAGGTTTCCTTTCCCTTCCCACTTCCCTGCCCCCAGATGGGGAGGGTGAGGGAAGCATACACGCTCCCAAGGGATAATATCAGAAGGGCTGGCGCACTCTTACTGTCTTCTCCAGACACACACCAGGGAGTGGTCAAGAAAGTCTTCTGCCTAAGCTTGGTCCAGCCTGCTGCCCAGTGACTTCCCGGCCTCCCCCTCCACATCATGCGGGCCCCCTCCATCCCCTCGGTCCACTCCAGAACTTGCAGGACACTCCCAGGTCTGACCACAAGGTGGCGCGTGTCGGTTGCAGGACCAGCGAGGGGGGCGGGGCTTGATCGGAGCGTGGACGCAGAGGTCCTGTGACCTACCAAACGAGGGTAAAGGAGTGGGGGTGTGCATCTGTGTACCCAGACACCCGGGGACTTGTGGAGGACTAGCGGTGCTCCTGTTTTCCTCCTTGGGACTGACTGTATCTCTGGGGAACATGAACGTGTGGTGAAGGGAGCTCCTACTGCCGCCTCAGCTCACAAGCTGTTATTACCCCATTTTACAGATAAGAAAACGGAGGGTCAGAGAATATCACCCGCTGAAGTCGTTTGGCTAACAAGTGGCAGGGCTGGACACAACCCAGGATCTGTTTAGCTGCGGAGACTGCTTTTCTCACGGAGTGGAGAAGGTCTTCCCTGTGGTGGTGGTGGGCTCCTGGTGTGCAGCTAGAGGAGGGAATTAAAGGTGGATTTGGGAGGAGGGAGGGTTCCGGAAATCAAGGAGCAATCAGCACCCTGAAAAGTGAACTTTTCTAGAACTAGAATATAAATGTGTTGATACAATGATTAAGCAAATGACATGAAATTTATGTTAACCAGCTTAACGAAAGTATTTCAAATTGTATAGTAAAACAGGACAATGTACCCCATGCTTGCATTAATATATACTGCTATCAATTAATAAAAAAAAAAGACTAAAAAAAATTTAAAAAAAAAGAAATTCCATAACTAAAATGAAAAGAGAAAACAAGGATGAAAAGTATGAAACAAAGTATTTCATAACTTGGATTAAAAAAATTGATATATAAGTGTAGTGAAAATATCAGAAAAGAAGGAAGAGAAAAGAAAAACAGAGGAAATAATTGAAGTAATAATGGCAGGGAATTTTCTGAAATGTATCATAGAACACCAAGTAAGAAAAATACAAACTATTTATACATAGTCATATCATAGTCAAATTAAAGAAAATAAAATAAAAATAAATTAAGTCAGTGGAAAAGTCCCAGCTTACTCACAGGAAAGCAAAGATAACAATTACATTCAGTTTCTCAGAAAACATGCGAGCAGGACATGATAGAATGAAGTACTTACAGTGTTGAAAGAAAAAAAAAACCATAATTCTGTATCCAGCAAAATTATCCTTCAAAGGTAAAATAGAAGTAAAAACTCTCTCAGAAAAATACAAACTGTGGGAATTTGTTGCCTGTAGATCTGCCTTGAAAAAAATGTTATAGAGTTTTTCAAAAAGAAGAAAAATGATATAGGTCAGAAACTATAATCTACAAAAAAAATTAAAAAAAAAAAAGAAGAGAATAAAGCAGAAATAAGTGATTGGGGAATAGAATCATTTATTTTTCCTATTATTAATTTATCTACAGGTAACAATTTGTTCAGAATAATAAAATCAATGTATTCAGTAATTGTGGCTTATTAATAAGTGGAATGAATGATAATAGTGCTATAAGAAAGAAAAAGAAAAATAGGGAATACTCTGATATAAAGTAATCTAATTACCCATGAAGTAGTTTAGTGTTATTTGAAAGTGGTTTGAAATTGTCTGTAAATATATACTGCAAACTGGGGAAACTATTAAAATAGTAAAAAAGAAATGTAATAGATATGCTAACAGATGAGAGAGATGAGGAATCACATAAAATGCTTTATTAAAATCAGAAGGAACCAAAAAAAAAAAAAAAAAGAAGAAGAACACCCACAAGCAAAATGAGGTGGGACGGGGGGATGGAGGGAGTGGGGAGGGCGGGCGGGGGCCGGGCCGGGCCCGGCCCCCCCCGCCACGGAGAGAAGGACGCGCGGAAAGGAATAAAACAAAGCCAATGAATGAAAAATATTAAAAAATATGGTAGAATTAATACAACTATGCCAATAGTCACTCTAATTGTCAATCGTTGAAAAACATCAGTTAAAAGACAGAGGCTGTGGCTCAAGTGGCTAAGGCACCAGCCACGTACACCCAAGGTGGCAGATTTGAATCCAGTCTGGACCCACCAAACAACAATGACGGCTGCAACCAAAAAGTAGCCGGGCGTTGTGGCAGGTGCCTGTGGTCCCAGCTACTTGGGAGGCTGAGGCAGGAGACTCGCTTGAGCCCAGGAGTTGGAGGTTGCTGTGAGCTGAGATGCCACAGCACTCTACCCAGGGAGATAGCTTGAGGCTCCTGTCTCAAAAAAAAAAAAAAAAAAAAAAAAAAGACAGAGGCTGTCGGGGTAGATTAAATAACAAGAACTAACCATAAGTGGTCTACAAAAATGTGATTATAAATAAAAAGGCACAGATACTGAAGGAGTAGAGAAAGATATGCCATTCAAACACAAATCAAAAGAAATTGAATTAAGCATATTTATGTCAGAGAAAGCAGACTTCAGAGCAAGGAAAATATTATTAAAAAATGGGGTGATTGCTTCGGCATCACATATACTAAAATTGGAACAATACAAAGAAGATTAGCATGGCCGCTGAATATGGATAACATACAAATTTGTGAAGCATTCCATAGTTTTAGAAGTTTGGCAAGTAAGCTGATGGTTTGGAGCTGAGCCAAGAGAGAAGGTTGAAGAATGCACATCAACCCTGCTGAGGCGAGCTGCAACCCCAAGGAAACAAACAATAGGTACAAAATCCATCGCCAAGCAGATGGGATTCCCCTCTCCCATAAGAACATACTTTCTACAAACAAGCCAGCAGAGTTCAGATATCCTATTTTATCCCATGGGAGAGACCCTCTAAAAACCATAACTCCTTCCCCAGAGAGGACCTACTGTGTGCCATGTCACTCTCCCACCAAGTATAAAACTGTATAAAATTGTATATATTCTCTATCTGCAATTCTGAACTCCCACCACTCCCATCCACTCTCACCCCAGGGTCTGGAAGCCTGTGCCCCATGGAATCCAAATTCTTGGGCATTTTCTTCAGAGGTATGGACAGGACATGGGCTATTACAGGTCTGTGCTGATTCTGTGGCACAGAAGAAGGAAGATGGTGAACTGAGGGAATCATACAGGAGAGGAAGAGGCAATGGCCTGAAGCACAGAGTAACAGTGGTGGTGGTAGGAACAATAGGGCTCACATCCCTGGGGATATTTTGGAGAGACACTCCCTGCCTTTCTGGGCAACCAGAGATAGCCAGGCATCTTCTCTGGTGGCAGCCACTGGTACAACAGATCTGGGATGGAAGCAGGCCCTGTTAGTAAAGGGTATGCCTGAGGCAGGTGGTAACTGTCTGGGAGGGGCAGGGTGGGAAAAGAGACTAGAATACCCAGGGGCAGAGATGGCATACTCCCAGGGTGGGGCTGAATGAAGAACTGCTTTACTGAGCCTAAGTAGCACCCATCCACCCCACCCCCAGGGGATGATAGCTGAGACAAAAGCAGATGGGCAGAGGCTGGAACTGAGAACTGAGTATGAGCTGTAACTGAGCTCGCCCCAACACAGAGAGCAGCAGAGACAGACATGCCAGCTCCGGGCATCAGGACAGATTGGGGCTGAGTCACAGTTTCTGTGAACTCAAACAGTGCCTGGTCCACAGGGGAATATAGCTGTGACAGAAACAAATTCTATGAAAATATAAGTGTAAGCAACATCAATCTGGGGCAGGGCTGGAACTGAGTGAACCGCCCCAGCTTCCATTAAGCACCTGAGGTTGTCAGCTCAGGTGACAGCTCAGGTTGTCAGGTTGTCAGAGGCAGTGGCCCACAACACAGAGCAACAGTGGCGATGGTAGGAACAATAGGGCTCACACACCTGGGGATATTTTGGAGAGACACTCCCTGCCTCTCTGGGCAACAAGAGATAGCCAGGCATCTTCTCTGGTGGCAACCACTGGTGCAACAGATCTGGGAGGGAAGCAGGCCCTGTTAGTAAAGGGTATGCCTGAGGCAGGTGGTAACTGTCTGGGAGGGGCAGGGTGGGAAAAGAGACTAGAATACCCAGGGGCAGAGACAGCATACTCCCAGGGCAGGGAGTATGCTGGATGGTGACAGAGAGCGGCAGCCTGGCCAAGAAGCCATAGCTCTCCCTGTAACTCAGGCAGGTACAAAACCCTGGAGTATCTGCTCATTGGAGGGAACTGGGTTACAGCCCTGTGGGGTTACCAGTGACTGGGTGTGACAGAGGTGCAAGGTGGGGAAGGAGGCATGAACTTCCCCAGACTAATTCATTTGCTGGATGGGTCCTTCTGACTCCACAGAGCACTGGCGTGAGCCATAATCAAGCTTCCAGCAGACCCCTGCTATCTAGTCACCAGAGATATTTTGAACTCTTCCACCTGAGACTGGGTGCTGACTGGGACAAATGATTTGGATCTCTGGAACTGGGCCAATCACCTGAAGACTATCCGAAGTGGGACCCTTGGGTGAGTGGTTGTGGGAAGGTTTGATTTTCCTTTTCCAGTTGTTGCCCAGGGGGGACAGGGTGACTTAATTGCTGATATTTCTCCACAGCTGAGAATTCAACTCAGAGTAATTGATTCACTAGGGTGGGACAGAGACCAGCTGAAAACAAGACAGAGCCACTTAGCCCCGCCACACCAAGCAAGTCCCCAGTGTCTCAGGCGGTAGCACTGTATGCAAAACTCTAGGGGAAAAGGTATAGACACCAGGCCCAGCTCTTGGGAAAGAGCTGGTTAATCACTACTCCAGGAGCTTCCAACCCAACTTCAACTTATATGCTCATCTAGCCAAACAGTGTAAAATAATCATGGAGCAGAATCAGCAGAAAAACTACAGTAACATGAATAACCAGAGTAGATCAACTCCCCCAAGGAACAACATGGCAGACACAACAGAAGATCACATTCATAAACAAATGGCTGAGATGCCAGAAATCAAATTCAGAATTTGGATTGCAAATAAGATTAATAGAATCGAGGTAAAGTTGGAATTAGAAATTCAAGGGACATTTCAAAAGTTGTCTCAAGAATTCAGTGAATTCAAAGACAAAATCACCTAAGATTTTGACACATTAAGACAAGAACTTGCAGCCCTCAAAGATCTGAGAAATACAGTAGAATTCCCTCAGTAAAAAAAGGACTTCTGACATTGAAGACAAAGCTTTTGAACACTCCCAAACGCTCAAAGAAGAAAAGTGGAGAGCAAAAATGGATCATTCTCTCAGAGAGCTCTGGGACAATTCGAAGAAAACTAAAATTCACCTTGTAGGAATTCCTGAAGGTGATGAGGTGGCTTTGAAAGGCACAGATGCTCTACTTCATCAGATAATGAAGGAGAACTTCCCAAGCATGCCAAGAGATTCTGAAATTCAGATAGAGAGTTTCAGAACCCCAGCACAACTCAACCCAAATAAGACATCTCCTAGGCACATCGTAATGAACTTCACCAAAGTTGAAATGAAGGAGAAAATTCTGCAAGCAGCCAGACATAAGAAAACCATAAACTACAAAAAGAATATTACAATGACTGCATATCTCTCTGCTGAAACATTTCAAGCTAGAAGAGGGTGGTCATCAACTTTTAATCTCCTAAAACAAAATAACTTTTAACCCAGGATCCTATATCCAGTTAAACTGAGTTTCATTTATGATGGAGAAATTAAAATACTTTAATGACATTTATATGTTGAAGAATTTGCCATAACTAAACCAGTTCTCCAGGATATTTTTCAACCTATCCTCTATAACGACCAGTGCAATCCTCCACCACAAAAGTAAATTCACTCAAAAACTTTTGATCAAATTCCAACAGTAGCCAAGCTGAAAAAAACAGTCAAGGACTCCATTCTGTTCACAATAGTGCCAAAGAAGATGAAGTTTTTGAGAGTATACCTAACAAATTGCTTGAAAGATCTTTATAAAGAGAACTATGAAACTCTAAGAAAATAAATAGCTGAAGATATTAACAAATGGAAAAACATACCATGCTCATGGCTAGAAAGAATCAACATTGTTAAAATGTCCATACTACCCAAAGCAATATATAACTTTAATGCAATCCCTATTAAAGTTCCACTGTCATACTTTAAGGATCTCAAAAAAATAATACTTAGTTTTATATGGAATCAGAAAAAAACCTTGAGTAGCCAAGACAGTACTCGGAAATAAAAACAAAACAGGAGGAATCACGCTATGAGACCTCAGACAATACTGTGAATCAATAGTGATCAAAACAGCATGGTACTGGCACCAAAACAGAAAGAGAAACGTATGGAACAGAATACAGAACCAAGAGATGAACCCAGCTACTTACCATTATCTGATCTTTGACAAGCCAATTAAAAACATTGAGTTGGGAATAGATTAAATAGATTCCCTATTTAACAAATGGTGCTGGGCAAACGGGCTGGCGACATGTAGAATACTGAAACTGGATCCTAACCTTTTATCATTAACTAAAATAGACTGTCACTGGATAACAGATTTAAACCTAAGGCATGAAACTATAAAAGTACTAGAAGAAAGTGCAGGGAAAACACTTGAAGAAATTGACCTGGTGAATATTTTATGAGGAGGACCCCCCAGGGCAATTGAAGCAACACCAAAAATACATTACAGGGACCTGATAAAACTAAAAAGCTTCTGCACAGCCAAGAACACAGTAAAGCAAGCAGACAGCCCTCAGAATGGGAGAGGATATTTGCAGGTTATGTCCCCAACAAAGTTTTAATAACCAGAATCCAGAGAGACTCAAACATATTAGCATGAAAAAAACAAGTGATCCCATCTCAGGGTGGGCAAGGGACTTGAAGAGAAACTTCTCTGAAGAAGACAGGGGCATGGCCAGATATATGAAAAAATGCTCATCATCCTTAATCATCAGAGAAATGCAAATCAAAACCACTTTGAGATATCATCTAACTCCAGTAAGATTAGCCCACATAGCAAAATCCCCAAATTAGAGATGTTGGTGTGGATATGGAGAAAAGGGAACACTCCTACACTGCTGGTGGGAATTCAAACTAATATGTTCCTTTTGGAAAGATGTTTGTAGAACACTTAGGGATCTAAAAATAGACCTGTCATTCAATCCTACAATTCCTCTATTAGGTATATATTCAGAACATCAAAAATCACATTATAAGAAAGATATTTGCACCCAATTATTAATGCTGAGTCATGGAAGAAGCCCAAGTGCCCATCGACCCATGAATGGATTAATACATTTTGGTATATGTACACCATGGAATATTATGGCAGCTTTAAAGAAAAATGTGGACTTTACCTCTTACATGTTTACATGGATGGAGCTGGAACAAATCCTCTTAGCAGAGTATCTCAAGAATGGAAAAAAAAGTATCCAATGTACTCAGACTTCCTATGAAACTATTTTATTTTATGCTTTCTATGAAAACTTTGACCCAATTATAGCCCAAGAAGAAGGGAAAGGGAGAGGGAGGGGAGGAGGGGGGAGGATGGGTGGAAGGAGGGTTATTGGTGGGACCACACCTACAGTGAATCTTACAAGGGTACATGAGAAATTTACTAGGTGTGGAATATAAAGATCTTAACACAATAACTAAGAAAATGCCATGAAAGCTATGTTAACCAGTTTGCTGAAAATATTTCAAATTGTGTATGAAACCAGCACATCGTACCCCATGATTGCATTAATGTACATAGCTATGATTTAATTTTTAAAAAATGGGAGCATTATATAACAGTAAAGGGCGCAATTCATTTAAGAAAGCATAGCAATCCTTAATGTGTATCCATCTAACACGAAAGTATGAAAATATGTGAGGGAAATGTGATAGACTGGCAAGGAAAAATAGACAAATTTACTATTATAGTCGGAGACACCAACACCTCAGTAACAGATCTACCAAGCAGAAAATGGTAAGGACATGGATACACTAAATAATTATCTGGACTTAATTGGCATTTAGAATGCATCACTTAAAAGCAGTATATTGCACATTCTTCTCAAGCTCATATGGGGCATTTACCAATTAGGGCATATTCTAGGCCATCAAACAAACCTTAACAAATTTGAAAGACGAGAAATTACACAAGATATGCTCTCAGAGTATAATGAAATTAAACTAGAAATTAAAGCCAGAAAGATAGCTGGAGCACAATAAAATGTTGGAGGGTTGAACATTTCTCAATAGCACATGAAACAAAAAGTTTCAGAAAAATTTTTAAAATTTTTTGATATGAACAAAAATACAATATATCAAAATTTGTGTGGTGCAACAAAAGTCTTGCTTCACAGAAAATTTGTAGCATGGAATGAGTATATCAGAAAAGAAGAAAGTGACCTTAAGAATATATTTTTTTGGGTTAGGTAGGAGAATGTAGATTTGCAGCAATAAGTGGTTGAAAAGCAATACATTTTCTTGACTTTTCCATGTTTCAACTGGGTCTTAGCATCAAATGGTAACTTTAAAATTTCATCTTTTGAGAGATCAATCAGTTTTTTCGATAGTTCTTTAGGTGCCTTGATGATACCAACTAGGCGAGGCGAATTTTAACTTGAGTATGATGTCATGATTCTCAAAGTCAATGAACCTTTCATTTTATTCTCCAGTTAATACATCTATTACAACTGGATCTTCTTCAAATGATTTACATCTATCATTCTGCTCAACAATGACCTTTGGTAACTGGTGAAAATGCTCTTCCAAAATATCCTTTTGAAGAAGAATCTTTTGGAAAAGATAGCTTGCCACATATCCTATATAGACTTAGTATTACCTGGTGAAGAAATAGTTGAGTCATTTTGATTTGACATCACACAGAAATGCTGAATTCATGTAGAAATCTTCTTTCAATTGCTTCTTTCTTCATATTGCTGATTCTGTTCTTCATAAAATTTAATAAGTAGCTGTTCTTACCGAGCTTGAAATTTTGGCTAATACCTGTCCCTGTTATAGCCAACACACTTTAGAAAGATACAGCAAATCCACTCTTAATACCTAGTCATTTAACTTTAGTGTTTTATGAAACTGATGATACCTTGTTGCATTTGCCAAAATATAGGTAATGACACTTGTTTCCCATCGTCACTTACAATAGTAGCTTTAACATAGAGATTTTGCTGGTGCAAGATACAATGAAAAGAAATGAGATTATCTGAATGTGTTAATAATTTTTTATCTGTGCAATAATCCCTTTATGTTTTCCTGTCATGAAAGGTCCATCATCTGTCCATATACTCACTAAGTTAGCAAATTCAGTCCAACTTCATGACACTGAAAGTTGTTGAAGATACCCATTTACTGTTCATAAGAGTGCCTAAGAGTAACTCTTTGTAGTAAAGAAAACCTTCTGTTACAACTTGAATGAAGCATAAAACCTGGCCTAAGTCAGTAGTATCAGTTAATTCATGCAAAGCGATTGAATAATATGCGTTTTCTTTTTGAAGTAATACATAAAGTTGTTCTGTTAAGTTGCAGGCTTATTCATGCTTCTGATCTGTTATGGTTCTCCTTGAAAGAGGCAGTTTTTGTACTTTGAAATGTTACCAGGGTCTAAGCATCCCACAGCTTTGACAATGCATTCTTTCACAATTTTTGCATCACTGAATGGCTTCCCATTTTTCCCTAGTATATGAACTACTTTATAAGTTGCTTCAGTGGTATTATTTCCAGGTCTTTTTTTCTGCCTGAAAGAATTCTCTTTGCTTTTGCTTTTCATTTTTTAATGTCTGCAATACAATCTATCATGCCTCTCCCTCTAATTTAAAATACTTGTGATCCCTATAAATGCTGTAATGCTGATGAGCACTGAATTTCTTCATTGTTGATATGCAGTATCACAGAGCAGGTAAATCATCTTCTCTTTACCAGAAACAAGATAATATTGCAATTCCCAATCCTCATTAAAAAAATCTGTCTTTTTCCTTCATCATTTTTTGGTCGTCTTTGACATGATAGGCTTTTAAGCAGACAGAATTAAAACTTACTGTCCAATTGTGCAATTATTCACAAATTCCACTTCAAATAGAATACAGTGTATTGTTATCAAAAGCTGGTAACAGACTGGTGTATTTCACCCTCATATTCTCTAACCACCCAGCCTTGTATGCTAATGGCACTAGTCAGATAGGGTAAGTTAGAACTAATTCATGACTGTAGTAGTCATCAGTTTAGCCCTATGGCTTATTAATGTTTTAATTGTTCAGGTCAATCTATGAGGATTATTTTGGTGAAATTTATTTTATTTATTTGTCTTTTAAAAACAAGTATTTGCCTAGCAAGGGGGAAGGGAGAAGCCAGTTGGAGAGGAGAGAGGATGATTGACAGGAGAAGGGAGGGCAATTGGCAGGATCTCACCTAACATGTCCAGTGTGTGTTCAGCATGATTCCTGGGTGAGGGGCTCAACTACAACTTGAACTTTGCCTTGAAATTGAACACAATGCAATCTAAACATTTGTACTCTTACATTAATCTGAAATAAAAATAAATACATTCTTTTTAAAAAATAAAATAAAAATATAAAAGTTGAACAAAAATGTATTAATCAAAACAAGAAGTTTTCTCCTATAAAATTTGGATTTGTTCAAGAAGTTATACCTAAGGACATGTGTAGACTGAAGTCCACAAGTTCTCTACACCTGATGTATTATGTATGCAGTTTCATAGTATAGATAACTCAAGTGCTGCCTGGGAACTAACTCCCTGTCCTTTGGATGCCTGGTTAAACTTGATATTGATGTGACATTTCACAATTTTGAAAGAATGCAGAATTCTGTCTGGTAAACTCTGTGAATTCTAGGAAATCTACTTTCCACTTTCTTCAACTTGGTGCTCTTTTATCAGTATGTATTTGATGCTTCTATTCCACAATATATCAATCCAGAGTTAAATTATAGTCTTGTCACCTATTCTCTGAAATAAATTAATTGAATAATTAAATTAAAGGGGGGATTCCCCCCCCCAGGAAAAGTGCTTTGTTATGATTACATCACATAGCTTATGCTCTTTCCCGTCTCACTAATTTCATCCTCATTTCGACTTCTATTTTCCACTCTGAATTGTTATAGAAAAAAGAAATTTCTTCCTCTTCTATATGCAAAACAACTGGATCCTACTTTCTACCACCCACTTAGAGTGTATTTTGCCTTTCCACCATAGTTGCTGAAATAAATATTGTCCTTTCTTAAGAGGAACACAACTGACTGGCATAATCACCAATTTATGAGATTCTCATGTTATTTTCTCCCACTTATATCTTTCGTAGATATTTTCCTCCAGACTGGTAAAAGGCAATCAATGTAACTTCTGGAATTTCAACCAGAACATAAATGTATGAGATTTTAATTTTTATTATTGTTATGTTATCAGTCTAAATGAATATTTAAAATTATGAATTTTATAGGTCTAAAGTAGACAGTATCATGAAAAGTTATCAAATTGTTTAGATTTTTTCCCTCCTTAGATTTAGTCCTCAGTCTTCTTTGACTGAAACAATGAGGAGGAGACAATGACAGTGTGCCCAAATCTTGCTTTTTCTATAATTGAATTGAGGGATCTTGTGTTTTTGTCTAGTCTAATTATCAACATAAATGTGCAAATACTGATGGGGATTTAAAGGAATCACATCCTGGGCCAGATCCACACTTTAGGCAACTTTTTAAAAGCTTGAACTAGGCAGAAGTCCTTTTTCTACCTTGGAACCAACCTAGTAAATGAGGTAGACTTAGTAATAACATGGTTTTTATAATGTTATTTTGTTTTGAGTACAAGCAGTCCTCAAGTTACAAACATCTGACTTATGTATAACTCGTACTTACAATGGGAGACTATTACATTTAGATCCCCGAGTTACAAATATCTGACTGATGTGCTTCTGACACTTACGAACAGAGGCTGTTACAGGTGCTAGATAAATGCACCTGCTCCAACTTACATGCAAATTCAACTTCAGAACAAACCTGCGGAACCACCTTATTCTTAACCCAGAGATTTCCTGTAATCAGCATAAGAAAAATAGTTTCCAATTCAGTATTTCTAGCTGCAATCCTTTTTTGTTTTGCTAGTTATTTTGCTTATAATGTAAAGTTAGTATTTAAAAAAATTATGAAGACATATGTTCTCTATTTTAAAAGTTTTAGTAAAAACTGAGAATTTTTCCCACTAAGGAGAATACAAATCTTTCTCTTTTCTCCCCATCAGTTAACAGCTGTTAAAGCTTTAATGTAGATTCCTCTAGTTAATTTTTCTGTATGCCCATAAATAAAAAAGAAATATCAGTCAATATAATTCATATTTTAAATGTTTTTATTTAGTACAAGTAATACACTATCAAAATTTGTTGGTTTCATCTACCATAATTTATTCATTTACGTCCATATTTAAGGATATTTAGAATGTGTCTGTGATTGTCAGTATATCTATCGCAAGCAATATCATTGTGCAAATCCTTTTGTGTACAGATGCATTTCTGTAGGACTAAATCCAAAGCTCAGGTTTTCTTTTTCAAAAGTAATGGCCTTTTAAAATTTGGATTTATACCACTGCATTGTGTTAGAGGGGAGGGGGTGAAATTTATCAATTTATAATCAATTTTGCCAGTTTACAGGGACTTTTTTTTCCTTTCCTACAGGTTCCACAATAGCTAGGGAAATTACTACATAACCTGATTTTCTCCATTTAAACTTTGGTGGTTTGGTTATCATTGACTCTTAAGCACTGATTTTTTTAAATTTTTTATTATAATTTTTTAATCTTGATTATTAAATATTATTTATCCTGATTATTAATATTGTACTCAGTTTTACTTTATTTTGAATTTTCTAAGATTGTTAGCATTACATAGTCTTCTGAAATTAACTACATTTTCTCAATATGAATACTATCATTATACTAATATTAAATGCAATACTAATATTCCTCTATTTTGCCACTCTAGCATTTCATTGTGTGAATGAATGTACTGTGAATGATTTATTTTTATTTAATAGCTGACATTTAGTTTTTGCCCAAGTTTTTTTCTATTATAATACTTATAATTTGTAATGTGCAAGTATCTTTTGAAGGTATTTAGTGAAGAATTGCTGAGGTGTTGAGCAAAGATGAAAGTTCAAACTTTCAAGATAATAAAAAATTATTTTCTAATGTGATTGCATGATAATGAATATAAAGTTTCAATTTGAATGTAGTTCAAGGTAGTTTTTCTGGATTAGTATATTTATTTTATATAAATAGAGAAAGGTTTAGAACTCTTTGTCTAGTTGTGGCATATTACATTTTCCAAAGATGAAAAAGAAAATAAAGTCCCATAACATGAGCTCTACTGTTATGTGATTTTTTTTTTTTGGAGACAGTTTCTCCCTGTGTCCCCAAGGGGCCTCATCACAGCTCACTGCAACTTCAAACTTCTGGGCTTAAGGGATCTTCCTTTCTGAGCTTCCCCAGTAGTTGGGTCTAAAGGTTCATGCCTCTGTACACATCTAATTTTTCTATTTTTGTAGAGATAGGGTCAAGCTCCTGCTCAGGCTGGTCTCAAACTCCTGGCCTCAAGCAATCTTCCTGCCAAGGCCAGCCAGAGTAACAGGTATGACTCACCATGTCAGGCCAGTATAATGTGATCTTGATCTGATCTTTTTCCTAGCTAAAGGTGGAGTATAATTCTGATTGGCTTTAAGTGACTTTGAGTAGGGATAACATTTTGAGGCTTCTGTGGATAAGACACAGAATGAAGAATGTTCCTACTTATAATACTTCATTTTGGATCCCAGCCAGCAGGCTCTCAGAAGCTCAAACCAAGACCATCTGTAGGCAATCTGCAGGGTGGGGAACAGGTAGACTCTCTAATACAATCAGAAGTGGCTGCTGTCCCTGTGAGTGAGCCATCTTGGAAGTCAGGCTAAGTCAAGCCTTCAGATAACTCCATCCCATCCACTATCTATCTACCCGTCCATTATCCACTATAACTACATGAAAGACCTCAAGTGTGAACTACCCAGTATTATGAAATAATAAAATTCTACTTAAAACACTAAACTTTAGAATAGTTTGTTGTGTATAAATAGATAACCAGACTATTAATGAAAGTACAAAAATGTATTTGGCTTTACATTTCTTTAATTAACACTATAAAACAAAAGATATCTCAGTCTTTACCTACAATTGATTTTTACTTTTATTCTTCAAAAATTGTTTATTTATTTATTTATTTTTTTAGAGAGTCTCACTTTGTCACCCTCAGTAGAGTGCTGTGGCTTCACAACTCACAGCAACCTCCAACTCCTGGGCTTAGGCGATTCTCTTGCCTCAGCCTCCAAATTAACTGGGACTACAGGCCCCTACCAAAATTGTTTATTTTTAATTGAGGAGTAAAAATTGTATACATTATTGTGTAGTTGATTTTTGTGTATGGTGAAATTATAGAAACAGTTTCCTGATAAGGTTAAAATTATGACATCGAGTTTCATTTAATAATCACATTCACTTATGCAGAGATTCTTTCTCAAATCCATTAACTTGATTTGGACCTGTAAACTGCAACTAAACTGCCTTTGGGTTTGTACAAAAAAAACAAACAAACAAATAACCCATAGCATATTCCACAAAATGTAAATTTCTGTATATAAACAGCAAAATAAATAAATTCATTATGGGGGGAGATGGAGAATAAAAGTTAAAAACAACCTCTTTAGATCAAATAAATTAGGCTCAAATCTTGTGTTCATAAATCTACTGAATTTTCATCCTTTAAAAAAACAATTAAACTTGTAATTCAGCATTTTTGTGATTTATGAAATAAGATAATCATTCTAAATTCCTTAGCATTAGAGATTGGCATAATTTAAATTATTAGCAAGAAGTATCTCTCTTGACCCACAAAAGATACAACAGAAACTTAATGAAATTTATGAGCAAATGTTTTGAATTTGAATCTATCCTCTTTTAACTGATGCTTCTCTAAAATAGAGTCCTGCATTTTCCTGAAAGATTTATTGGCAAAGAATGTCTATCTTATGTTGTGAAACTGAATATATTATTAAATCATATTCTATATACAATATGTAAGATGTTTAATTCTATTTTCCAATTTTTTAATTATCAGATTAAATATGTCCTTAGGAAAAAAATGTTCACCATAAAAAATACATTAGGATACTATTCAGCTATAAAAAGAAATGAAATTGTGTCTTTTGTAGCCTCATGGATGAAATTGGAGGCCATTATCTTAAGTGAAGCAGCTCAGATACAGAAAGACAAATACCACATGTTCTTTTATTTTATTTACCACATTTGTAGGTGGGAGCTAAATAATGTGTATGCATGGAAGCAGAGTGTGGAACAATGGCTAATGGAGTCCCAGAGGAGTGGAGAGTGGATAATGGGTGGCTGCTTTGTGTGCACAAGGTGTGTTGTTTCAGTGATGTTATACAGTGAGGACACAGACTTCACCACAGTGCAAAGTTAATTTCCATTAATTAGAAACACACACACATTAGAATAAACACTCGGAAAAACTGTCCTGTTCTTCTGCGTTCACAATAGTAAATATCAAACCTTTACTTTTTAGCAGTAGTTTGATTTACAGCTATGATTAATATGTTCATGTATAGGTTTAATAGAAAAATTGATCAGAAAACACAGAGAATTCACAAAAACCCACTCTCTCCTCCACACATGGTTTCCCCCGATTAGCATTTGGATTAGTGTGGCACATTTGTTACAATTGATGAGTTCTATCAATACATTGTTATTAACTAAAGCTTACATTAGGATTTATTTTATGTTACATATTCTGTGGGTTTGGACAAATATGGAGTGACATTTGTCCATTCTTCTTCTTTTTTTTTTTTTTGATAAGCTTTTTATTTTTTTATTGAATGGTAACTATGTACATTAATGCACTTGTGAGGTACAGTGTGGGGTTTTCACATGCAATCCTAAATACTTCCATCAAACTGATCAACACAGCCTTCATGTCATTTTCTCAGTTATTGTTTTTTTTTTTTTTTTTTTTTTGAGACGGAGCCTCAAGCTATCGCCCTGGGTAGAGTGCCATGGCATCACAGCTCATAGCAACCTCCAACTCCTGGGCTCAAGCGAGTCTCCTGCCTCCGCCTCCCAAGTAGCTGGGACCACAGG
>CAUYQV010099633.1:0-15364 GCA_963574575.1 Galagoides demidoff | reverse complement strand
GGGACCACAGGCGCCCGCCACAACGCCTGGCCATTTTTTGGTTGCAGCCATCATTGTTGTTTGGTGGGCCCAGGCTGGGGATTCGAACCCGCCACCTTAGGTGTACGTGGCTGGCGCCTTAGCCGATTGAGCCACAGGCGCCGAGCCAGTTCATTCTTCACACTGTGGCCACTCTTTTCCTCTAGATCCTTCTGTCTACTGATGACCAGTCAAAGGGTTTGTCCCACAAGGGGATAACTGTGAAGTTCCTGAAAGTTCTTGAAGGGCAGTTGTGATTGCATAAAGAATGATTCATATTTTATTCAAGAGGTTTAGCACTACTTTGGCTACTAAGTGCCTCATTCATCAGAGATGGGGAAGGTTTGTTGTTGGAGGGCCAAATGCACAGGGAGACATTTCAGAGGCTGACAATTGTCCTCAACAACCCCTTTCTCCTTTCTATATAACACAAGGCCTCCCATATAAATTAGGATCTAATCAGTATGGTGTGCTGTGCTCCACTGGGAAATCCGCTTAATCAGGACCTCTCTCAGGGAACTAATTTCAGCCTGATGACACATAACAGCTATGATTGCAGAGTTAAAGGGGATGGTGTTCTTAACTGAGACACTTTTAGGCAACCTAATATTGCTGGGGGCTAGGTAGGAATGAGTGTAAGTGCTTGTGGCTGCTCTGATTCAGTTGTTTTCTTCTACAGTATGGTGCACAGGATTGAGTGAGATAACAGTGCAGTTTATTTGATTAAGTGGCACCCCTGGTAAACATTCCCATTCACAGGACAAGGGCTTAGGCCCTTTGGCAAAGAACTGCTAGGCTCCTTTCCAGTACCATGGGATGGGCACTCCAACTGGCTAGCACTTTCTTTGCAGTCTGCTTCAGAGGAATTTCTCCAGGCAGCAAAAGCACCTGCTCCCTGCTCTTTGAGTCTTGCTCCATCGTGGCTCCTCCATGGTCCTCCTCTGGGGCTATATATAAAATTCTTTAGGCTGACCTGTGGAGTTAAGCAGCATTTGAGAAAAATCAACTCCAAGGCAATGGTAAAGGTATCAGATTCTTTTATTAAGACATACATCTAAATGGGAGATGGAAAATCAGAGCACAGAAACCAGGAATGGTGGTTGTTACCAACATAGATCGTGCTTTTCTTTAACCCTTAAAAAAATCCCTATAGGAACAAGGACTGCTTTGTCATAGTCCTCACTTCATGTTGTGTGTTACTATTGGTCTGTGCACACTGCTCTCTAAATTTATTCGTTTACTCATTCAGTCACATGTTTATAGACTGCCCTTGATGCCATGCCCACTGTCATGAGTCTCTTCTTTCTCCCTCTACTGGTAAATGTGGCATAGCTGGGTTTAATGTGTGACTTTTTGTTGTGTGCCTACCTAAAGAAATGTGTATTCTTTTATGTGCAAGCAATTTAAAAAACAAGAGAGTTTATTTTTCTTTCATGTAAAAAAAAAAAAGTCCTTATGTGGCCTGGTGACTCCATCATGTCGTTAGAAACTGATGATCAGGACGTGTGCTGGGATCTCCAGCCCTGGATTCCATTCTTAAAGCTCCAGAGAGCAACTTGAATCTTAGGCATCACATTTGGACTCCAAAAAGCATAAAGGAGAAACAGGAAAGAACAGGGTGGCATGCATAAATTTTTAAATTAATATACATAGTATTGTTTCTCACTTTTTTTCACTAAGAACTGTGTATTTAAATTCCATCCATGATGCTAAATACATAATACGTATCTAATTCATTGCTTTTAATGGCTTCGCCATACGTCATGGTGTTCACCCACTACATTTTACTTATGATATTATGAGTTAAAGTAACACTAGTCATGTACTTGGTAAATCTTTTGAATTTCAGGGGCTTAGCAAACCATCAAATTAATTAATTAACTTGAAACTAAATTAATATCCCAGAATATGGAGTTCTCTTCAAAGCTGCAATTTAGGGACCTAGGCCCCTTTCATCTCGTGGCTCATCTCAGGGATTCCAAGAATTCTCAAGACCTGAGGGCCAGTAGTACTCCTAGTATTTAGGGAAATAAATCCTTCAGTCTTGAAAGGGGAGTGCAGGTGGTACAGTATAGCATTGAAAAGGTATGAAATGGCAGGAGGAAGGATCAGGGACATTTACACTGGGGAGATTTTTTTTTTGCCCAGGTTTGTAAGTGTCTACTGCATTGCAGCCGAACATTTCTTTGCTTTGGGAATCTAGCCATGAGTTTACACCTAATCTTGAGGGAGTGCTGAGAAATGTACTTTTTGTGTGTGTATTCTAAAAGGCTTGGTGATGAGTCAGCAGTTTCTAGCACCCATATATCCTTTCTTAGGAGCTGTCAGCCAGATTGCCTCTAGATCCCTTTCTCAACAATAATGCTGTAGTGAGCATCTCCTTTCTTATACACTTTAGATCCATGTGCTAATGTCTTTATAAACTCAGGAATAGAGTTGCTGGGTCATAGGACATGTGCTGACTCATTTTGACCCAGTGGTGTTAGTTGCACTCCAGACTGACCGCACCAGTCTACTCTTACCATCACCACATGAGGACATCTCTGTCCCTTGTCTTCATGTTTCAACCTTCCCTTTTGATAGACTGTTGTTTTAATCTTTATTTTTTTCTAATACCCATTGATTTTGAATATCTCTTTATATTCTTGTTTGTCTTTGGCTTTTTGCTTCTTTTGACTGCCTAGCCATCTTCTTTACTCATTTTTTCACCATGGTTCTTTTCTTTCCCTTGATTTGAAGAATGTTGTTGAAATGGAATTCATCTATTTATGCTCTTTTAAAAAATACTTATTTTGGATATACTCCTAATAGAGGAATTGCAGGATTGAAGGGCAGGTCAACTTTTAGATCCCTGAGTATTGTCCACACTTCCTTCCAAAAGGGACGTATTAGCTTGCAGTCCCATCAGCATTGCAGAAGTGTTCCCTTTTCTCCACATTCACACCAACATCTGTAGTTTTGGGATTTTGTTATGTGAGCCAGTCTTACTGGAAATAAAGATGTTTGCACCAGATTGTTCATTGCAGATCAATTAATAATAGCCAAGTCATGGAAGAAGCCCAAGTGCCCATCTACCCATGAATGGATTAATAAATTGTGGTATATGTATATCATGGAATATTATGCAGCCTTAAAAAAGATGGAGATTTTACCTCTTTTATGTTTATGTGGGTGGACATATCCTACTTAGTAAAGTATCTCAAGAATGGGGGAAAAAGTATCCAATGTACTCAGTACTATTTTGAAACCAATTTATAAACACTCACACTTTCATATGAAGAATAGATCACAACTATGGCCCAGGATAAAGGAGAGGGGAGGGTGAGGGTAAGATGGAGGGAGGGTGGAATGGTGGGATCACACCTAGGGTACATATTGCAAGGGTACATGTCGGATCTATTAAGTATAGAGTATGAATGTCTTAACACAATAATTAAGTAAATGAAGTGAAGGTTATATTAACCAGTATGATGTAAGCATTTGAAATTGTTATGAAATCATCACATTGTACCCCATAAATGCATTAATGTAAAAAAAAATGCTTACTATAAAGCTCTTCCTGCCCTATGGGTCACACTTTTCCTGTGTAGAATCTATTCTTGCAGTGTTGTTGTGTAGGGAGTCATTTTTATTTTCTCCATATGGTAAATCATTTAAAAAACTAACAATATTGTATGTATTTATTGTGTACAACCTGATGTTTTGAAATGTACATACTGTGTGGACTGTCTAAGTTTAGCTAATTCACATGTGCATTGCCTCACAAAATTATCATTTTTGTGGTGAGAACATTTATGACCACATCATCAGTGAACAATCTGTCTTTTTCCCTTTAACTTATGATTCCAGCCTCATCAAGTATTAACTTCCCACATATATTCTTCCCTATTGGTCAATTTCTCTCTCTCTCTCTCTTTTTTTCTTTCTGTAGCTGAGTCAATAGCAAATACATTGGTTTTTCTCTTTCTTCTTTTTTAAGGTTGGTACGATGGCTTCTGTATGGTTTGTCCCCACCAAAACTCATGTTGTGTCTTGGTCTTCAGTGTGGCAGTGTTGAGAGGTGGGGCCTAGTGGGAGATGGTTAAGTCATGGAAGCTAATCCCTCATGAATATAATACTGCCATCTCTTAGGAGTGAGTTTTCACTTCAGCTCTGTAGGAATGGATTAGCTCTGAGAGAGCAGGTCAGTTACACATGGAGGCTGTTTCTGGTGCTGGGTCACTTGCACGGGCCTACTTGTCTTTCTGCTTGGTGCGATGCAGGGCCTTTACCAGAAGCCAATGCCAGATGCTAGCACCATGATACCCTTGGACTTCCTGGCCACCAGAATTGTGAACAAAATAAACCGATAAACCTCTTTTATTTATAAATTACCCAACTTTAGCTATTCTGTTACAGCATCACTAAACACACTAAGATAGGTGGTTTAGCTACATGTGGGTGCTTTTATTCCATAAATACTAGAGTATATTGATCCTATTCTTTATCCCACTGTAATTTTGATTGGGTGCCTATTGAATTTATAGATTAATTTGGAGACCACTCTATCTTTATGATATTGCCAGCCCACCCTGGAGCCTAGACTGTCTACATTTTGTTAAATCACTTTCTATGTCTTTAATTAACATTTTGAAAAGTATCTATTGCATTCTTGTGAAGTTTTGGTAAAGTCAGTTTTAAGAGACTTTATAATTTTCATTGCTATTATGAATAAGATCCTATTTATATTTCATAGTCTAAGTAGTTATTGCTGGTATGCAGCAATGCTATTGATTTTTGTAGTTTGGTTGGCTGCATTGCTGGCAGCCATGATGAATTCTTATTAGTTTTAATAGTCTGCTGAGGCCTTTGGTTTTCTAGGTAGATGATCACAACATCTACAAATCATAATATTTTATCCCTCCCCATAATCCTTATATATACTTTATTTTTCCTAGTACTGGAGTAAATAGTGTCCCTATTAGTGAATATTTTTCTTTTGTTCTCCTTCTTATAGGAATTACAGCTAAAGTTTCTCATAAGCATAATGTTTAAATCTTTACTGTAATTGGGGAGTTTCTATCTTTCACACATAAGAGACTTTAAAAATTATCATAGTAGAAATAGAATTTTATTCAGTGGTTTTATTTTGCTTCAGATGAAAGTATATCTTTTTCTTTAGTCTACTAATCTATTTTAAATTTGAAAATTCCTTGCATTCATGAGATAAACAAAGCTTGTTCATGATATAATCCTCAAAGATAACACGTGTTTTATGGCCATGAGATGCAGGCCACTGAAATCAGATCTACAAAAGGAGCCCCTGGTTAATTTTAGTCTTTTGTTTTATCTTCCATCTCCCTCCATAAAAAGTTTTGTTTTTCTGTCTCATCACTTACATAAACTTCTTTTGTCATTTTTTGGGAAATATTAGGATACCATTATTTTTACGTTATTTTTCTATTCTTAAATTTTGAAAATTCAGACAAGTATAAAGGGAAAGAAAATCACTTAAACTGCTGTTATCAAAAGACAACCTTATTAAATACTTTAACTCAGCCAGCTACAGCCATGAGACACTATCACAGAAGAACTACATTCAGTTGCCAGGTAGACTGAAAAGGGAAAAACATCCGGGGCCCAATATTGCCTGCACCAACATACTCCCTGCTGTTGGTGTTGCCAAAGTCCTAGGAAAGCCACAGGTATTTCTCTTGCATGTATTGCATGATGTAGGCATTGAGTAGTACTTCCAGTTATGGTACCAAGTGGCTACAGAGGATTTGGGCTCATTTCTAGTCATATATTTCTTTATTATGTTAGTAGGGAATGAAAGAGACATGGACCAGCTGGTAAGGCCTGGAGTAAGCCTGGGCTCTCAAAATGGGCACTAAAGACTGGCTCAGAATATTTTAAAACATCTACTGAAGAGGCAGAACCTTTCTGATGTTTGGCCAAGTGGTCCAACTTGCTCTATTAAAACATGCTGGGCATCTTTTATTCCTTGGTATTCTGTTAAGCATAGACAATAATCTCTGGGTCTGAATGTGGCTTATGTTTTTTTCTTATGGATAATTGTGCATGTGGTCTTAATTTTCATTAGATTTCACAGAGCTTGTGCTGGCTGTTCTCTGGATCCCTGCTGATCTATCCTGTATACCTCCCTGCCTTGAGCTAGCTGACCTCTCAGACTAAGGCACTCACTCATTTCCCTGGATCCAGTGGGTCCATCCAATGTGAAGCCTAGCTGCATGATATACCACAGTACTCTCACTCACCTTCTCTTCATGCTATCAACAGGAGCTGTGTTCCCCTACATACAGCTGTAATTCCTATTGGATGTTTTCTATCTTATAGCTGGAGCCCTCACTGGGTTCTGGTAACATCATTTATCACAGCCGCTTCTCTGGCTTTTGGATAATAATGTCATCCCTTGCTGCTTCTCCTGAATCTTGTCTTCATCTCTGTAAACAGTCTTTTCAATAAATACCCTTTCATTAACTCTTCAGTGTGCTTTCTGTTTCATGACAAGGCCATGGCTGAGAAACTTGCTAAAATGACCAGCCACATCCCACATATTGGCCTATTTGGGGACTTTGGGTATGTAAGAAGCTTAGGACAAGATCTTCCTGCTCTTTGGGATCAGGTTACAGCTTATTTGACTTGGATGTGCCCCAGAAAGAAGTGTTGCAATTTAAAGATGAACATGAGGAATCCCTGTGAGACCTTGGAGGACCATGACTTTGTGACTCTGGAGACACAGTGTCCTCTGGCCACTGGATACTACATTTAACTGTGAACTACACATAGGACCCTCATGGATACCCATTGTGTTTCTCTCTGTTTTTATTTTGAAATCAGATGTAGACTCTCTAGTGGGGTATCTTTCTCTCTATCTTAACTTCAGACTTAATAATAATTAAAGTCATAAGAATAATACTTTCTGTTAGGCAGGCCATATGTGCTATTAATAGTCTCCCAGATGAAGCAGAAAACCTTCAGAGGGAAATAAAGTGACACAATCAAGCTCACATACATAGACTTGCCCTAGTTTTACCTAACTGCCAGTTCTAAGCCTTGAGCGTAGTTCCTTTTCTTTCTACTTCTAGAATCGCCTTTATTGATTTTGTTTCACTCTTTGTCTCTCTCCCAGAAACAATTATAACATCAGGGGGTCTACATAAGTTAAACTTGATTTCAGAAGACTTACTGGATTTCACTTTGATGATACTCTAAATGGTGCTTATTACCTATGGAACCACATAAATTCTAACACAGAGAAAGATATTATGTCAGATATTCTCTGTTTGCATCTCTGCATCTGTTTTCCAATTCCTTCTAGGAAAGTGACCTTTAGAGTCAGAATCACCAGACTCCTTTGATCAGTAGGCCAAACATAGATTCTGGTTGGATTGAGCCAATATGAGGCAGGGCCAGAGATTAGAGCTTTGGGAAAGAGTAAAATCCATGGTTCCACTGACTCCACCCCCATCAGATCTCATGTTTACCATGACTCCGTTTCTGTACCTGACGCTGTGGTTCTTGTTGGATGGCCCTCTCTTCGGGGAACCTAAAGATTCTAGTGTTTGTTCCTTTCCTCACTTCTTCAAGTTGAGGAATGTAACAGTTCCCCCATTGTTGCCATCTTTGCCCCCACCTACTTCAGGAAACAAGCCCTCATAACCTGCCTTCATTGTCCAAATTGACTGTAACTCTGGGTTCTTATCATGACTCTCAGGTAAGAAAATTTTATAATTTTCCCACAGATAAAAAAATAGGTAAATGAAAGAATAAAATCCATAGTCAAGAATCTTTTTTGGCTCTTGAAAGGAAGTCTGGAGAGGTCTAAAAAACCTTAAAAAAAATCTCTTTGACAGAAATAAAAGCCAAAGTCCCACCTGAGGACAAACAACCTTTGTGTAGTGATCTAGCCAGCTTCAGAAACATCTGCTATGCTGTTCTATAAAAGGCTCAGAGAACCACCCAATTAAGCTGAGCCAATGATCTTGTATGACTTTTGTGTGATTACCTACAAAGTTGACACAAAAATTTAACTCATAGGGCAACAGAGTTTTAATAATATTTTGATCATAAATGAATTTTTTCTGTTCTCACTAAAACTTTCCAGTGTTCTAGTTATACTCTCAGTAAAAATAATCTATCTTTAACTTAAGCCAAATTACTGCCATGTCACGATTCATAGCTGCATAAATAATTTAAACCATAAAAACAACGTGATTTGGATTGAAGATTTCAGGGCAAAGCTCAAGAGTGAAACCCCATTGTCTTAGGGATGCACTTTTGTCCTTGGAACACGTGAAAGGTAGAAAATTCTACTTCTGCTGTGATTAAAGGTAATAATGTAACATTTGAAAGATCTGAAATGAAGAATAATGCTGTTGTAAAATAATAATGGTTTGAAAGAACATGCTTAGGTAAGCTCTAGTTCTTCCTCTGATTAAGCTGTTCATCCTGCACACATAACACAGTGCTCTGGGACGTCCCCATACTAAGGAGTGGCAAGTCCCAAGGCTGTCTGCTCTGCAGCCTTCTACTTCACCTGCTCAGGGGTCACGGGGGCACCTTAGCCAGTCTCTTAGAGGAGTATCCCAGAGGGGAGTAAAATGCCAGTTTTATCTGCCTAAAGACCTCCCATCCCCTCAGAAGGATTTCCATGGAGGCCCTTTCGTGTGATTGGTGATGGTGGTCGGGAGCACATCATCCCTTCCCACACAGGGAAGAGTCACCACTCTCCAACAGATGGACAATCTGTAGAGCCCCTCACACTTTATGACATCTCTGCTTTCATGGGATGGAGAACAGTACAGGGCAGCAAGAGCACCGCGTAGTCATGGGTGGTGGACCTGAGAGTATCCTGACCATGTGTTTAGTGGCATTCCCTTTTTTTAGGAAGTAGGGTACTTGATACTATCTAGCAATAAAAGTGGCTGCACGTAGATCTCGAAGCCCATCTTTCTACGAGAAATAAGTATAATAACTAAACCATCTCAGACAGATTAGGATACTCAGACACGGAGCCTTGCTTGAAAGATTTAATGTGCTTTGTGAGTTTCTGGGAACTTGCAGAGGGTTGTTATTTATTTGGAAAGAAAAATACAATTCGTAAATATAAAGAGTGAGGTGGGAAAGGGAATATGAATCCAAGATCCCTTTAGGAGAATTTCACAATGGGGGGTACTTTAATAGCCATGGCTGGATTTATTTGCTCATTTCACCAAGTAGAACACCATGTACCACCAGTGTGAGATGGTTGCTGGGATTTGTAGCGGAGAGGCTGATTTAGACCTGAAAGAAATTGATTCTACACGTTACCAATATGAGCCACATAACTTCAGGATCAAACTGTCTGACCCTGGATCTTTAAGTCAAGTTCAGATCTAGGGAGGTATAGGTACAGAATAGGAAGGGACAGAGGAAAAGGACCCACATAAAGGGAAAAATATGAGCCAGGAACATGTATAGATAGATAGATATTGGCTGGTTCAGTTTCGATGAAATTGACCTGGTGCATGGCCTCCAAAAACACTATTTTAGGGAGGAAGTTAGAAAGAAATCATCCAGGAAATCTGTGTGATGAGATCATTAAACATTTCAGTAAAAGATACCCTTGCAATTAATTTCCCTTGCAACATGCATGCTTATGAATCACTATATTCGTTGAGATGTTGTGAAAAGGTCAAAACTAATTATATGTTTGTTATGATTAGCTGAAAATTCTAGCTGTCATTTGTTATTTTGGTTCCCTTGAGACAATGTAGATTCAATTCTATCCCTACTTTGGAGTTTTGAGTGTCATTTTTTAAAGCTTTAATGGAAATGTTTCTTTCATCGCTGTAATTTAGTTTATTATGCTTAATGCCACCAAATTACTTTTAAATCTTAGTATGGCTTTATTAAAAATGGTCTCATTTTAATTTGCTGTTCTAGGTACGAAATTCATCATGAAGACAAGAAAAAGCAGCCTGTCTCTTCAGAGATGTTTTGGAAGTAGCTTAATGACAGATCTACAAGGACTGAAGACATTATGAATGCATTAAAAGTTCTCTCTGATGTTGGCTACTTGAAAGTCTTTATCTTCTGTGTGTGAGTGTGCTTTCTTTTCCTGAACTTGCTAGACTGGGTTTTAGTACTGAAGAATTTACCAGTCTATGTTTCCTGTTGGCTGATAGAGATGGAAATCTGAGGGAAATTCAATGGCATTCACTATTTTGATCTATAAAAATCAAGAGTCTCAAGGAAACTTCACCTTTGAAATTTAAGCTATTCAATTCTAATATTCTCAAAGACAGAGACTGTATCTTTTTCAAAATCTGTGGCAGGTGTCTTTGAGTCATGAGCTCATGAAGTTGTCTATTTATTATTCAGGAAGCCTTTGTTTATTACCTACTATATGCAAGAAACTGAACAACTATGTAGAGTGACTGGAATTTATGAGAAATATTTAGATTCATCCCCTAGAAGTTTGCCATCAGCTGGGAACTCACAATATAACAGTGTCCTCATGAGGCTGCAGGAAACACGATGTGGCCTGAGCCCCCACAGGAACTATCATGTTGTAACTTCCATATGTCAAGTGTGGCTTGAAGTGTAATTTAAAACCAGTAATATAACTAGTCGGCAAACTGGTTAATGGAGAATTCATTTTACTCAATGTTAAAGGTCAGAAGTGACATTTTCCTATTTAAAGGCCATGGCAATGCACTGGTGTGCTTAAATATTTCATCCAGGAAACATCAATAGCCATTTCTGCATCTATTGCATTAAATGATGGTGGGAGACAACTAATCACCCCATGGATAGTTCTTTAAAAATTGGATCAAAATTTTGCATTAAAACAAAAAGATATGATTTTAAAGTGCCTCATTTAAGAGCCATGCTCTGGAGACTCTGGTAGATGGAAGTTAGAATCCTGTTTTTATACCAAGTAGGCCACCTGATCTCGGGATGGCTACTGAGCTCTTTCCATGCAGTTTCCTTTTCTTTAATGCAGATGACGGTGCAGAGTGCCAAGCTCATGAGTTGAAGCTGAGAGGATGCTGGAGATCGTGTTTGCCCTGGACCAACACCCGGGTTGGTAGATAGTACTTGGTTTTTCAGAGTCGGAAAGGAGCAGGGTATGGTTATGACCATGTGGGAGCATTAGTTTCACCCCATTTGCCAATCTATAGTTAAGTGACCTTGGGCAAGCTATCTAATCTTTCTGACCTCAGTTTTTTAAAAAATAGTATTCACCTTAGGATTGCTATGGGCATTCGTATTATCTAAGCAAATGTGAAGTACACACAAAGCTCCTGAATTTAGCACATCGTTGTTAAAGGCTAGCTGGAATTATAATTGTTACTACTACCTAATGTTGTGACATTGATAATTTACTGAGAGCATAGCTCAGAGGAGAGACTAAGGCAATGAGATTTTCTATTTATGTATCTATTCATCTATTTTTCTTTCTTATATAGAAGATATCTATATCTGTATCTATCCCCATATCTCTATCCATTTCTCATAATGTCCAGATAAAATGTCAAGATTAGTCTGACTTTTCCGCAGGTTACCCGAGATTACTTTGATAGAGGGTGGGGATCCTCTGCCTTTCACTGACTCCTTTGGGGAGAGCTCCATTTTATCATCAGTAGAGGTTTCACCTTTATTAGCAAAACTCGATAGTTGCCCAAAAGAGGAAGCTGGAGTCCAAGGAGTAAAATAGCCTATGATTTATTGCCCAAATCAGGATACTTTGTGAGGAAAAGTGGATGCTTAACTGATAGACTTTTATAATTTCAGGCTTAATGAAGAACTGTTCACAGCCAATGGGGCTGTCTGGTCAGCCTACCAGTGAAGAGAAAGAATGGGAAACGAGGAGGAAAAATAAGGCAGAAGGACGTGATTGTAAACCAGTCAGCCAAACAACCAACCACAAAAATGCATTCTCCCAAATCCATTTTGGTATGTCTGCTAACTGAGTAGCTGTCTCAAATTGAAGAAACTTCTCTAATGGGATATTTTGTGGGCAAAGCTTAAAAGCAGTTCTCTCTTCTGTGCCCAAGGCATGACCCAGAGCACAGCCCACTTACCGGCAAAGCTCACCAGCTGCACGTTTCTGTATCTCTGGACATTCACGTGTCAGGATGGTTTAAGGTTGGTCATTTCACTCTCAAGGCTTTTGGGACTTTGAGTTACTACTTGTAAACATAGGGTGTCTGTCTTCACCCTCGTGGATTTACTATTCTATTTCCTCCTGTTTCTTCTTGTCCACACGGCTGCTATTTTAGAAGTTTAGTATAACTAGAAAAACTTTCTCTTCCTGTATAGGTCCAGACCTGAACAGAGCTGAGACCTGAGTGTTTCTTTGAGGTCCCAGCCTCTCCTTTTATCATCCTTTCCCTGCTGGGCAGGCACCTTCTCCAGGTGTAAGAGTTGAAACAGCTTCAGCACTCCCCCTCCAAGCTGTAAAAGTTAGTTAATGATCTACAATGTAAAAGTTACTTAGTGTCATTGGTCAGTCTCATCAGCCAGTCCTCCCCCAGTTCTGATGCTACGAAGGCCATCATGACCCCAGGGTAAAGGAAAAACAGCAATGGAACGTGTACATGTTAGAGATGTGGAGAGCCCTGCAGTTAGAGATTAGGGGGCTGGGTGATTGATGTGTAGCCAAAGATAGTCACTTTTAGAGAGGGTATAAGAGCTCTGTGAAGTTCTCTCAAAGGAAGGCAGGCTTTGAGAATGATCTGTCTGTCTTTCTGGGATTCTGAATGTTGGTAATAGGGATAACTTTAACCCACACAAGTGTTCGGCTCTTGTTTCCGGTTCCAGCACTCTGGTTACACTGGCCCTCCGTTGCCTTGCTTACTCTGACCCTGTACGCTTTGGACACTCCCTCTAGACATCCTTGTCCGCCTTTCATTCTCTAGGCTGGAAATGTCAACTAATAAATGACTTGAGCAAGTGTATTGTCACTTGGGCCTCTTTTAGCCAATGCTCCGGTTTGTTACATAAATATGATCCCTCTTGTGTTGGGAAGTATCTGGTGGACTATATATTTTGGGACTGGTAGACTTCATGTATTTTTAAAAATCACACTGCATGGGCTCTGTGCCCATAGCACAATGGTTATGGTGCTGGCCACATGCACCGAGGTTGGCGGTTTGAACCCGGTCCAGGCCAGCTCAGCAACAATGACAACTACAACAAAAAAATAGCCAGGCATTGTGGTGGGCACCTATAGTTCTAGCTATTTGGGAGGCTGAGGCAAGAGAATCGCTTAAGCCCAAGAGTTTGAGGTTGCTGTGAGCTGTGATGCCATGGCACGCTACCAAGGGTGACATAGTGAGACTCTGTCTCAAAAAATAAAAAATAAATACAAACAAATAAATCACACTGCATGGATAGCTGCTAGAGATACTTTTCCCTGAGCAGAACTGTGATTATCTACATTATTTCTCTGAAGGCAACCAGAGGCATCATTAAGAGCCCCTTTTGTCCTTTCAGGTAAGGTGAAGAGTTAAAGTCGTAGCTATTCAGATGGAGGAAAACAACTGCTGGTCAGACTTCATCTTCATCTCGTTTTCTTTAGCCTATTTCTTCTTTTTTGTTCTGTCACCCTCCAGCTTCTCTTATGCTAAGAATAAAAAACTCTGAACCCCTGGGTGTATCTCTAGCTCTGTGGGGTTAACACAAGCAGTGAATTGTATCTTTTCCCTTTTTGTCTACAATAAAGATAATTTGAAACTTGAATGGAAAATAAACCTTCACTGTAAACATCAACTTTCAATCAACCCTGACCTCTATCTCTTTTTCTGAATATCTCACCGAAGCAATCTTTGTCTTTTAGCATCAAGAAATAGCAGAAGAAAGAAATGTTAGATTTAGTTTTTAATTAACTTTGGCATTGATTTCTACATAACTCTACACGAGTCCCTGTTCTTTAGTGAACAGGATTAATCTCAGAGATTAATGGTTGTTCCCAGGGATTTTTCTGGACCAGGTTCCAGATGCTTTGTACTTTCTTCTTCTGCTTGTTTCTGAACTCATTAGCTTACTCTGCTATTCACCCTAAAATGCACAGACACACACAGAAACACAGGAACACATGTAGGCACCAAAGGTGCTTTCAGAATGAAAACATTGACAAGAATGGAAGATGGTCATGAACTACATTTAGCAGTTGACATAAAAAGTCCTGTGCTGCAATTTTGCCTTGTTCAATATATTTTTTAACAAATTGTTCATAGCAACCATGATACGCCTTGCATGAAAATTCAGTTACGTATAATGAAAGAGAAAAGAGGTTAGTGGACCTAAAATATCTACAAACCAGGATGACATACAATATATTTTAGCTATTAGAAGTTGAAATATTCCTTTCCGCACAAATTGCTGTAAGGTGAAATACTGTGTGAATAAAATAGCATAGTATTTTCCAAAATGAGAGAAAAATTTAAGAATGAAAGAAAACATATTGGAAAATAAAATGCCTCAGGTATCATTTTCAGCGAAGTGACTAAACTTTGCATTTTTCCATCTAATACAGTGTCACGGTAAACTATCTTTAGCGAGATGAATCCATCATACTTCTCTCTGTCAGATTTTAATTTCTGCATCTGAATGCATATTTATGAGCCATTTTCTTCTATTTGTTGTCAGTATAAATTCTGATTGATCTGATATCTGAGTATTGATTACAATCAAGCAAAATATCCATCCAATATCTGTTATTGCTCTTTTAAAAGTTATTTTCTTTTCCTTTTCACATCTTAAAATATTTTTATACTTAAACACCAAGGAAATAGATCGAAAGTTTCTTGGAATTAATCCTAAAGAAACCAGTGGAATTTAATTATATGACATATTGACTGATGCCTATTTCTGTCCATTGTTTCCTAACACAACGGATGGCATCTGGATCCCCCAGTTAAGCCATCCCCTCCCTAACCCCTACAGCAGCGGTTCTCAACCTGTGGGTCTTGACCCACAGGAACTGTATTAAAGGGCCGTGCACTAGGAAGGTTGAGAATCACTGCCCTAGAATTTTCCTTGACTCTGCCCTTCCTTCATGACCACTTTCTGAGTCCCTGGTTGCCTCTCTGCTTCTGCTCTGGCTCAGGCTAAATATCTGTTTTCCTCTTGGTCTTCTTTCCTTTAATTCTTTCTCTGTCCTCAGCCAGGTGACTGCTACCTGTCAGGCCCATTGTACCTCCTGTGTTTTACATTTCTTTCTTTTTTTTTTTTTTTTTTGAGACGGAGCCTCAAGCTATCCCCTGGGTAGAGTGCCATGGCATCACAGCTCATAGCAACCTCCAACTCCTGGGCTCAAGCGAGTCTCCTGCCTCTGCCTCCCAAGTAGCTGGGA
>CAUYQV010099631.1:0-10916 GCA_963574575.1 Galagoides demidoff | reverse complement strand
ACACCAACAGAGTGAAACACCTTCACCTAACTCAGTAAATTCCATTTGGATGTGGGGTATAATCTTTTTAACATGCCTCTTGGTTCAGTTTGCTAGTATTTTGTTGAGGATCTTTTTGTCTATATTGATCTACAGTCGTAGGAATTTTGGCCTGTAGTTTTTGTTTCTTGTAGTGTCTTTGGCTTGGTGTCTTGAAAGTGTTGCTTCCTCTTAAATGTTTTGGAAGAATTGGGGAGTATTTGTGTTAATTCTTTAAGTGGATGGTAGAATTTACCAATGAAATGATTTGATTCTGGTTTTTTTTCTAATTTTTTTTTCCTGAGAGGTTTTTTTCTTCTTTTTTTTTGGTTTGTTTGTTTATTTGTTTGAGACAGAGTCTCACTTTGTCACCTGGTAAAGTGCCATGGCATCACAGCTCACAGCAACCTCAAACTCTTTGGCTTAAGCGATTCTCTTGCCTCAGCCTCCCAAGTAGCTGGGACTACAGGCGCCTGCCTGGCTATTTGTTGTTGTTGTTGTTGTCATTGTTTTTAGCAGGCCCAGGCTGGGTTTGAACTCACCAGCCCCAGTATATGTGGCTAGTGCCCTAACCACTGAGCTATGGGCGCTGAGCTGATTTTCCATTTCTTCTTGAGTTGGTTTTTGTAGTTTGTTTCAAGGAGTTTTCACATTTTATTAATATTATCAAATTCGTTGGCTTTCATTTGTTCATAGTATTCTCTTAAAATCCTTTACATTTCTGCAAAATTAGTAGTAATGCCTCCATTTTCATTCTGAATTTAGTAACCTGAGTCTTCTTTTTTTCTATAGGCTATGTATTCTATAGGCTATTCTGCAAAGAATGTAGATTTTGTTGATATTTTTAAAGAACACTGGGATTGATGAGTTTATTTTCTTTATTCTCTATTTTGCTTATCTCTGCTTTAATCTTTGTTCTTCTCCTTCTGACAACTTTGAGTTTTCCTTTTTCTAGTTCCATGTGGTATAAAGTTAGGTTACTGATTTCAGATCTTTTTCCTTTATTAACATAGGCATCTGGTAAGTATAAATTTTCCTCCTCATACTACTTTCACTTCATCTATAAATTTTGGTATGGTTTTTTTTATTGTTTTCATTTATCTTAATATATTTTATAGTTTATTTTGTGAATTTGTGTTTGATCCATTGGTTGTTTAAGGGTATGTTATTTAATTTCTGCATATTTTCCAACCCATTTTCCTTTTTTTTTGAGACAGATTCTCACTCTATCATCCTGGGTAGAGTGCTGTGGTGTCATAGCTAGGGTGACCAGACATCCTGATTTTGGCGGGACAGTCCCGCTTTTCAACAATTTGTCCCGTCCCACGGAGTTTTTAAAAAGTCCCGATTTTTGGAAAGAATGCACGAAGGGGCTTGAGAACAAGAAGGGAATATACGGTTTTAGGCGCCATACGGCTATTTCGCCAGAATATGAGTTTTATATTATTTTTGTTAATTTTATAATGTTAAACTGTAATAAATAATTGCTGAGAAGTGATTTTCGAGAACTGCTTATCAAATTTTGCCTTGTTGTCAGGCCCTGCCCTGCCCCGCGCCCCCGCCCCGCCGCCCCCTCCCGGCCAAGTTGCCCCGCCTGTGCAGATGTTAAAATCTGGTCACCCTAACTTTGGGTGTATGTGGCTGGCGCCTTAGCCACTTGAGCCACAGGTGCCGAGCCTCCATCCCCTATCTAACAGATAAACTGCTTGTACTGATTGTCTTACGACAGGTCGGCTTTTAGAGCAATCTACCTTAGTTAAATATCTTGTCTCCGACATTTTCTTTGGAGTACAGCTGAGAACGTAAAGGTACTCCACAGGCTTTCCCTTTGCGGCGGCTCCGCCCTCTCCGTGAAGCCACGCCTCTTCCCCAGGCCGCCTCAGTTTCCCCAAGAGAGGAGCGAGTTTAGTTGGCGCTCTGTAATTCCTGCAGCTGACTCGGAAAAGGTTTTATTTAGTCGTCAGGAGCGCCTCCTAGCTGAGGATCACCCACTGCACTCAAGAAGAGTTAAAAATGTACACGGCCATCTTACTGGACAGCTGAAGACAAAGAAAGCAGCTTCGAGGTTCGGGCGCCGCCATATTGGTCTCGGGAGGTTTGGGCGTCTGAGACTGTCTAGCTAATAGCGGCGATGTTTAGGGACCCAGGCACACTTGCTTCTCTCTGCCCTAAGATAGTCTCATCTTCTGGTCTGGCAAAGGGCTTGGGCATCCTTTGTACGGCACAGCTTTAGACATGGCTGCTCCCAGCAAGCGGTTGCCGGGGGCGGCCATCATACTTCCATTAAGGCGCTTAAAAAAACAAACCCAGAATCCTGTTCTGTGGAAGGTTGCCGGGGAACGGCCGACGACAGCCTTAAAGTCACGACTGAGTCTGCGCACCGGCCCTCGGAACGAGAAGCGCTTATACCGCGGTGAGGCGGTGTGGACGGGCGATCAATTTCGGGTTAAGGGCGCGGAGACAGGATAAATATGCAGGGTTGATTTGAGAAACGGTCAAACCTGAGCCAGTGGAGGATGGTGACCGGGAGACTACGGTGGCTCTACTGGGTCAATTAAGGATGCTCGTAAGGGTCAGTAACGAGGGGGCTGACCGATTAGTGATTGGGCGTCTGAACCTTGTGGGGGCTCCGTGGTGGCGGGGTCTTTCTAAAGACCGTGGATTGAGTATATGTGAGATTCAATAAATTAAGAGTTCTGTGAAGTGTCTTGATCGGCAGGGTGCTGAGTCTGGAGCCAAGTGAGGTTCTTCAAAGACGCTGATTTGAAGAGTATTAGGGCTCAGTGATTGGAGGTTCTAAGTTATGTGGGCAGAAATAGTTTCGGTACTGGAATTGGTGATTGTGGAAACTTTGGGGTTCAGTGAGAGGTTAATTCAGTGATGAGGGAGTCATTGGGAATCAATGTTTGCAAAATACTTTGGACCATCTGTTATTGAGACTTCCCTTAAGATAATCAGTGGAGAATCTGAGATATTAATGATTGGTCTTTTGGAGATAAGGGCCTGGGAATAGAGGGATCAATGAGGATCAGTGATTGGGACTGTCAATTGTGTATCCGTAATTGGGTACTGTGGGGTCATCATTTGATGCCCAGTTGTTGAGATCTCACAGAAGATCAGTGTGGGTTTGTGATTATGATCTGTGTAATTCACTGTTTGTCAATCACATTGGATTCAGTGAGCTTTGTAATTAAGTAACCGGTAGTCTCTCTAGTCAGATTGGACATATGGACATATCAGTAATTATGAGAATCTGTGGGCTGAAAAATGGGGGCTGTGATTGGGGATACTATCTGCGGCTATGATTAGGAGGCTTTCTTTCTTTTTTTCTTTTTTTTGGAGACAGAGTCTCACTTTACCGCCCTTGGTAGAGTGCTTGGCGTCACAGCTCACAGCAACCTCCAGCTCTTAGGCTTAGGTGATTCTCTGGCCCCAGCCTCCCGAATAGCTGGGACTACAGGCACAGCCACAACACCCGGCTATTTTTTTTGGTTGCAGTTTGGTGGGGCCGGGTTTGAACCCACTATCTTCTGTACACGGAGCTGGCGCCCTACTCACTGAGCCACACTCGCCGCCCGATTAGGGGGCTTTTAGAGGGCTTGGTGTTGAGGAGGCTCGTGAAATTCAGAGATTGGGCATGGGAAAATTAGAGCTTTGAGGCTGCAACCCAACATAATAGGAACACATTTCACCCACATGATGCTTTCTATCTGACAAGTAGCCAGTTCCTCTTGGCCAAGGTTCACTTCCAAACTCTTTTTTGAAACTCTCCCCCTTTTTAACTTTTCACACAATAAATTAGAAAATAACTTGAAAACATGGAATACTTGCCTAAAATAACAGGTTATTAAATACATGGCTTCCATTGTTCTTATCAAGGATCTAATGCATATTTCTCCTAATGTTTCCTTTAAGGTTCTTTCTAGTAAAGGTAATGGCATGCCCATTTTGACAGCATCCTAAGAGTGAGGCTGATTTCTGGAAATCTGTTCTGACTCCATGGCAGCCAGGATGGATGTGACCTTGCCTGTGGTTGGGGAAAAAAAAGAGTTTACTGAGTAAGTATCTCAAATGATAATGTAAAATATTTAGCTGACAGAGGAAAATAGTTTTATGTAGGATTAACTTAAAAATAAATTATTGAAGGATGAGAAACAATGTGGAATTTACTGTGTTCTAAGAGGCTTTTTGCTTTGGCCTGTATTTTTTTAAGCATGGCATGTTTGACCTCCACTAATCAGTTCCTTATAAAGTCCTGGTAGAAAAATTCATTAAAGCCTGAGCAAGAGTGAAACCCTGTCTCTACTAAAAATAGAAAAGTTAGCCAGGCCTGGTGGTTCCCTTGTAGTTCCAGTTACTTGGAAGACTGAGGATTGCTTGAGCCCAGGAGTTTGAGGTTACTGTGAATTATGATGCCATGGCACTCTGCCCAGGGCAGTAGAGTGAGACTCTATCTCAAAAAAACCCCCCCAAAACAAAAAACTAATCCAAAACCTATAGTCAGGTGTCAATTAATAATGTCATTTTATAGCAAGTTTTCTTTTTCCATTCCAGGATCCAATTCAGGATCATATGCTGCCTTTAGATGACACATCCGTTAGTCTCCTTTAATCAGGAGCAGTTCCTCAGTCTTTGTCTTTCATGAAGTCAACATTTTTGAAGAGCATAGGTCAGTTATTTTTATAGTGTCATTCAATATGGTTTTATCTGACATTTCCTCAAGATTAAGTTCAGGTATGCGTTTGGGGGTCATGAGAACGACAGAAAGGATATTGTGCCCCTCATAGTACATCTTATCAGGAGGCTCATAGTGTCATGTATCTTATTACTTGTATCAGTTATTCAAGTCATATTAACTGATCACTTGATTAAGGTGACTACCAAGTTTCTCTAGGGTAAAAGTACTAGGTTTACTTTTATAATTATTAAATATCTGAGGAGGGGCTATGTGCTGTGTAACTATTTCTCATCCAGCTTTTACCAATGGTTTTAGCATCTGTTGATGCTGCTGTATCATTTAAAGTTGAAGGAAATGATTTATTCATCTACAAACCTAGATGGTCACAGAATTAGGACCAGAGCACAGGCCTTTGTTCTTGCAGGCCAGAACATTTGTCACACCCCCATTTGACTTAAGCCTTGCCAGAGGATGAATAAATAAGCCCAGGGAAGTGAGGAAGGTAGCATACTCTCTTAGGCAAAGAAGTGAGATTAACTGCCCCAGCTTACTGGGTCCCAGGCTTCTTGCCAGTTCAGGATGATGAATATGTAAATAATGAAGTCTGTGTGTGTAATAATCGCAGAGTAGAATAAGAAACATTCTGCCTCCCAAGTTGAGCCACTGTTAACATTTTCTTGTAATTCAAACAAAAAAATTTTCTACACATTTATAATCATGAGATTATAACTTTTTTCAGTTTTTTAAGAAGTTGAGATATTAATTTGTATAGAAAACAGCATTTTGCTTAATGAATTTTTTCATATATGTACCCACTACCCAGATAACTACTTTTTTGACTTACTGGTGTGACTTAACTAATACTTTATTTAATTAAGCAAAGAAGTATTTTTATTTTATTTAACATTTAGGAAGATCACTTTTTATTTCTCCCGTAGAAGTGACAGAAATCTTAAGTAGTTAATCTTAACACCACTGAGACAGATTTCTAATTATTTCTTGTGAACAGATATACTTTAACAAAAGACTTATGGAGAAAGGTTATAAAGGAGCTTTCCATGGTGATAGAATGTTTTATACCCTGATTGTGTGGTGGTTACATGGGTGAATATATATATCAAAAGAGACGTGGTTTTTTTTTTTTTTTTGAGACAGTCTCACTTTGTCACCATTGGTAGAGTGCTGTGGTGTCGTACCTCACAGCAACCTCTAACTCTTCCGCTCAAACAATTCTCTTGCCTCAGCCTACCAGGTAGCTGGGGCTATAGACCCCTGCCACAATGCCCTGCTATTTTTTTGTTTTTGTTTTTGTTTTTTTTTTCCAGAGACGAGGTCTTGCTCTGGCTCAGGCTGGTCTCGACCTGTGAGCTCAGGCAATCCACCCACCTCAGCCTCCCAGAGCACTAGGATTACAGGCATGAGCTGCGGCACCAGCCAAGACTCATTTTTTGTGTGTAAATTATACCTCAATTAATAATTTATTTGTAATTTTTTTTATTTTTTGAGACAAATTCTTACTTTGTCATCCTTGGTAGAGTGCTGTTGTGTCATAGCTCACAGCAACCTTAAACTCGTGGAGTCAAGTGATCCTCTTGCCTGAGCCTCTCGAGTAGCTGGGATTACAGGTGCCCGCTATACCTGGCTAATTTTTCTATTATTATAGAGATGAGGTCTTGCTCTTGCTCAGACTGGTCTCAAACTCCTGAGTTTAAGCAATCCACCTGCCTTGGCCTCCCAGAGTGGTAGGATTACAAGCATGAGCCACTGTACCCAGCCTAAGAAAAAAAAATTTTAAAGGCATATTAAGCTCACTGCTTAGTTTCTTTCATTACTTATGCGATAATATTAATATTTAGGGATACTTATTACTAAGATCTTTGACACGCATTACAATCAGAATGTCCTTTTTTTTTTTTTAAGACAGTGACTCATGTGTTGATACAATGATTAACGAAATGATGTGAAAGTTATGTTAACCAGCTTGATGAAGGTGTTTCGAATTGTATATGAAACAGCACAATGTACCCCATGTTTGCATCAATGTACACAGAAATCAATTAATAAAAAAAAAAAAAAAAAAAAGACAGTGACTCAATCTATTGACCAGGCTAGAGTGCAATGATGTCATCATAGTGCACTGCAACCCAACTCCTGGTCTGAAATGATCCTCTTGCCTCAGCTTCCTGAGTAACTGGAAGTATAGGCATGCACTACCACATCCAGCTAATGTTTTATTATTGTAAAGACAGGGTCTTCTGTGTTGGTCAGTCTGGTCTCAAACTTCTGGCCTTAATCAATCCTCCTGACTGGGCCTCCCAAAATGCTAGAATTTTAAGCATGACCTACCATACCTAGCCCGAATAAATCATTTTTAATTTCTCATTCGTACTTGACACATGAAAATATACAACTAAATAAAATTTATTTTTCCAGCTATGACCTGTTTTTCTCAACCTCTTCTGATAAATTTTCTTACCAGAAGAAACTCAGAATTCACCAACTGTGTAAGAATAGGGCAGTCACTGATTACTGTCGGAGGGACTACTCATGATTATGTAAAGAAACCTCTGAGAGTAATTTGCTATGCAGTAGAACTACTGGGACATAGCGGATTTTGTGCTTAGCTTTAGTAGTTTTCTAAAACGGTTTGCAGTCCCACCAGCCATGTGTGGGAGCTCCTGCTGCCCTTAGCTGTGACTTTTTACTTCCAGCCTATAAATTCTGACACAGCATGTTCGCGGGACCCATATGAATGAATGAAAAATTTGAACATTCTTCATTAATGTTTTGTATCAATTTATTTCCATATTTCCTAACACAGGGATGTTTCAGAAATAGGGAGTCCCATCTTAAGGTAGTCATATCTAATCAGAATTCCAATTTTTTTAAGAGAAAAGAATTTTTAATATTGTGATTTTTTTAAACTATCACTACAAATTTTTAGTTTTTAATAGCTTAAAATTTGGTGGACATAGCATTCACGTGGAACCACTGGGCTGTAGGTATTCTTTTTTTTTTTTTTTTTTTGAGACGGAGCCTCAAGCTATCCCCCTGTGTAGAGTGCCATGGCATCACAGCTCATAGCAACCTCCAACTCCTGGGCTCAAGCGAGTCTCCTGCCTCTGCCTCCCAAGTAGCTGGGACCACAGGGCCCGCCACAACACCCGGCCATTTTTTGGTTGCAGCCATCATTGTTGTTTGGCGGGCCCAGGCTGGGGATTCGAACCTGCCACCTTAGGTGTATGTGGCTGGCGCCTTAGCTGATTGAGCCACAGGTGCCTAGCCGGCTGTAGGTATTGTTATGGTTAGCTTCTGTAGATATGGTCAGTTTTCTCTTCACACTTTTCCTTGCCTGGTTACAGTCCTTTGAGGATGGTTTCTCTGACCCCTTGCCAGGACTCATCTACTGAAGACATGTCTCTGCTTTCTGGCACTCTCCAGATTTCTGCAGAGGTATCACATCTTGTATTTTTTGCTGCAGATGTAAACTTAGCTGTTTTGCAAGGAGCTCCAATTCTTTTAAGTGAAAATTAGTGGTAGAAATCATAATCTGAGTGCTAGCGTGAAACATTAGGCTTTTCCAGTTGGGTTGACATCAGCCCAGGTCACTAAGGGAGAGCAGACACAAAAGACCTAATTTTTATTATTTATTCATTTATTTAGTTATTTTAGACATAATCTTACTTTGTCGCCCTCAGTAGAGTGCTATAGTGTCACAGCTTATAGCATCCTCCAGCTCTTGGGCTTAGGCAATTCTCTTGCCTCAGCCTTCTGAGTAGCTGGAACTATAGGCACCCACCACAATGCCTAGCTATTTTTTTTGTTGTTGTTGCAGTTTGGCCAGGGCTGGTTTGAACCTGCCACCCTTGGCGTATGGGGCTGGCACCCTACTCAATGAACCACAGGTGCTGCCTAATTTTTAAAGTCATATGTTATCCTATTGATAATTTGAATACAGATCTAACATTAAATATTCAAATACATTGCACAGTATTTATTTATAGTCTTATACTAGGATTTACTCTTTCTTTTATAATTTGTTAAGCCATACAGTTATTTTATTTTATTTTTTTGAGACAGAGTCTTACTCTGTCTCCCTTGGTAGAGTGTTATGGCATCACAATCACAGCAACCTCCAACTCTTGGGGTTAAGTGATTCTCTTGCCTCAGTCTCCTGAGTAGCTAGGACTAAAGGTGCCCGCCATGATGCCAAGACCATTTTAGCTGGCCAGGGTGGGCTTTAGAAACCTGCCACCCTCGGTATATGGGTCTGGCATCCTACCCACTGAGCCACAGGTGCTGCCCCATACAGTTATTTCTTAAACATCTTGGTTAAAAGTAACATAGTTGTTCTCATCTGCTGAAAATTATTATTATTAGTATTTTATTTATTTATTTTGAGAGAGATCCTCAAGCTGTCCTGGGTAGAGTGATGTTGGCATCACAGCTCACAGCAATGTCCAACTCCTGGGCAAAAGTGATTCTCCTGCCTTTGCCTCCCAAGTAGCTGGGACTACAAGCGCCTGCTACAATGCCCTGCTATACTTTTTTTTTTTTAGTTACAGCCATCATTGTTGTTTCGCAGCCTGGCCTGGATCTGAACCCGCCAACTTAGGTATATGTGGCTGGTGCCTTAGCCGCTTGAGCTACAGGCGCTGAGCCTAAAAATTATTTTTTGATGACACTATTTAGTAACCTGTTAGATTGATAACAAAGTTTAGCCTTTTAGTAATTATTTGTGATCATAATTTGAATATATCTTACTAATGTTACACCCTTATTTTACTTGGCTTTAGGTTCTTTGTAATATTTTCCTAAAAGTTATACAAGCCCTTGTCCAGTATATGCTTGGGCCCAATTATTTAAGTTTTAAGGATATTTGTTTTTTAAAACTTGCAGTTATTTCTTAGTAGCAACTTTTACTTCCTGAATGGTCTGTGTTATGTGTTCATGTTTAAGTTGGATGGTACCTTTATTTCTTGTACCACAGTGATTTAGATCATAGATATATAAGATTTACATAGGGAATTTGCAAGTTCCAAGACAGCACTAATCCCTCACAGCTCTGTTATCTGTTTTCTCTTTCTCCATTCTGCCCTCCCAGTCTCTGTCTTCACAGGTCAAGAAGAGCGGAAGATGATTGAGTCCCAGGTGAGGATGACATTCAGTAGCTCAGTTTCCTTTCTTGGGGAAACTGTCATAGAAAAAGTATGCATTGTAAGCATATACACTTTGTCATAGACTGAGTTCTCAGGAAAACAGACTTGGAGAAGGAGATTTTCGCACAGGAACTTTTTGGGGTAGCCCTTGGAACACTTGTGAGGCAGTGAAGGAAGCAGGATTGGGCAGAGGGAGTTTTGAACAGAGGCCTCAGCTGATCTTATAAAATACTCTAGAGGTGGGGTGGCCTTCAGCATTTTTGAGAATGGAGGCAACTAGTTTATGATCATAGACTGCCCCAAGGATCATAGACTGCCAGCCCTGGGTAGGGCAGCTCCCTGTGGCCTGGGACAATCTCAGAAAAGCACCAGCTAGTCTATCAGGGGGATTTGGGTGGAACACCACGGCCTCCTTGCTACACATGGATGCAATGGCAAGACACATACATACTGCTCTACTTGACATATTAGTACTGAGAACCACGCCACTTTTTTTTTTTTTTTGGCAACAGAGCCTCAAGCTACCCCCCTGGGTAAAGTGCCATGGCATCACAGCTCATAGCAACCTCCAACTCCTGGGCTCAAGAGCGTTTCCTGCCTCAGCCTCCCAAGTAGCTGGGACCACAGGCGCCCGCCACAACGCCTGGCTGTTTTTTTTTTTTTTTTTTAGTTGCAGCCATCATTGTTGTTTGGCGGCCCAGGCTGGGGATTCGAACCCTCCACCTTAGGTGTATGTGGCTGGAGCCTTAGCTGATTGAGCCACAGGCGCCGAGCCCACACCACTTTTTTAAACCAGGTACATAATGCTACATCACATGCGTGAAATACGACAGATTAAACAGTTCCCCATTTTATGGACATTCTTAGAGTTTTCTTTTCTTTTTTTTTTTTTGAGACAGAACCTCAAGCTATCCCCCTGAGTAGAGTGCCATGGCATCACAGCTCATACCAACCTCCAACTCCTGGGCTCAAGCGAGTCTCCTGCCTCCGCCTCCCAAGTAGCTGGGACCACAGGCGCCCACCACAATGCCCAGCCATTTTTTGGTTTCAGCCATCATTGT
>CAUYQV010099630.1:0-30005 GCA_963574575.1 Galagoides demidoff | reverse complement strand
GAACTCTGCTCGCTTGTTTGCATGGAGTAAACTGCGAGCCCTTGTTGCGGGGGAGGGGACTCCCGTCCGCTTGGTGGTGGATTCTGTACCTTTTGGTTGTCTTTTTGGGGTCGCAGCTCGCCTCAGGAAGGTTGAAGTGTGTTCCTCAATCTTCTCTCTTGGCTCTGCTCCAAACCATCAGCTAATTAGCTAAACTTCTGTCCTTTCAGCCTCCTTCTGGACAGGAGCTTCTGTAAAAAGCTGGCTGCAGTCCGCCATCTTGGCTCCGCCCCCCCATTCTAATCTTTAACAGTGTCTTGCCTCTTTGAGCTAAACTTCATCTGACTCATTGTATTGATTCAGGATCTAGAATCTTGCTCTTTGCTCTATACAGGTTGGGTAAAAGGAAATGTTTGGCACCAATTATGCAACACCACATTGGCAGTCACAAGTCACGGGCTCTGCTTTCAGCTGAGGACTCCAGCTTATAGATCAATTTAATCTGTTTTAATTTACTTGACACACATCTCGTGGTGGACCACCAGCCATGTTGGCCAGCCTGAATCCATCCATTACAAAAACAGAACCAGTGGGCAAGAAGTCATGGTTGAACAGTTCAATAGCCATCCATCTTTTAAAATGTGGCTACTAAAAAATTAAGTTACATCATAGCTTAATTTATAACTTGAATTAACTTTCTATTGGATAGTGCTAGAAAAAAGATCCAGAAATAGATCCATCCATACATACATAATTAATTTTTAACAAGGTTTCTAAAACAAACCAAGAAGAAAAAAGTATTTTCAACAAATGGTAGTAGCATATTGGTTATGTATATGGAAAAAAGCATCAACCCTGACATCACACTATATACAATAATAACTTGAAATAGGATATAAACCTAAATGTGAAAGTGAAAATTATAAACCCCCTAGAAGAATGCAGAGGAGAAAATGTTTGTAACCTAAAGCATGCAAGAAATTCTTAAATAGAATACAAAAAGCAAAGTATAAATTTTTAAAAGTTGATAGACTGGACTTTATAAAATATTTAAAACTTTGCTCATTAAAATGCATCATTAAGTAAACACCATAGAAAATCACAGAATTGGAGGGGTTTTTATAGTATTATATTTTCAACACATAACTTAGAAAGGATATATAGGAGTATGTATATTTTATGTATATATATATCACTCTATATATATGTATATCACTATATATCTATATAAACATATATATAAAATATACTCTTAGAATTCAACAAGATGATGAATGCCAGATAAAAAATGGCCCAGGGTGGTGCCTGTGGCTCAAGGGAGTAGGGCGCTGGCCCCATATATGAGAGGTGGTGGGTTCAAACCCAGCCCCAGTCAAAAACAAAAAAAAAATGGCCCACATGTTTGAAAGATAATTCACAAAAGATTATACTATTAGGAAATAATTCTCCATGAATTTCTTGTATTTCTGATTGGTTTAGTCCTTCTGAGCAAAGAATGCATTTGAATAGCAAATCTGTATTGGAAGCCAGAAGCAGCATATCTGATAAGAGAAATTTAGAGATGTCCCTCCCTGGAGATGTCCCAGGGTGGTAAAGATAAAACTTCCTTCCTCTTCTGGGAATATTTGCTTACACTCCAGGATAATGAGTCATCTTTCCTTCTGGAGCAGATGATGACCAGATACTCTGGAAGCCTCATAAACGTTCAGAGTCTTCTAACTTAGGGTCTGAAAGTCTGCCTCACTGAACCTACAGATGACATCTGGCCCTCAGTGCATAACCTTGTGGAGACTGGAGTTTGGGGGAACCCAACACATGAGATGTCTGCTGTTTTTGCTGTAAATAATAATCTCCATCTCTGACCTAGGGGTCTTGTGTCTTCTGTCAGCGTATGTCTATGAAACGGTGGCAAGCTAAATATTTAGCATGTCAGTAGGGCAAAATCTCAGGCTCCCTCACTGATTTGGACTTAACAATTTCAGAGAAGGGCCTGGGATTTTACCCTACTGACATGGTCTTCTAGAGGCAGATGAAGTCCCCAAACTCCAGTAACCATGAGGAGAGTACATGGGAATTGGTGCTTGACATTTTGAACACCCTGCACAGTCAGCTGGGCAAGACTGTCATCTTCTTGCTGCCCATTGGTAGGATGGTGTGGAGAGGTAGCTGTAGGGTTAAAATAAGCAGCTCAAATGGCACTTGGGTAATTTCCTACTCTTTGCCAGGTGGGAGGAGTGAGAGTTATGAGTTCCCTTGGCTGACTTTAGGTGGACTAACAATGTCAGGGGATTGTTTAGTTGAGTTCTGAACATTGTCACATGCTGCTGAAACCTGAATGTCCATATGTCTTTTTCACTGGCTCAGAAACACTGTCTTCAGGTCTACTCTTTACTCCCCCTCTGCCTCAGCCTCACCAGTTTTCTGGATTCAGGTGGGGCTAGGGTCTCCCTAACCCCAAGGTGGACATGATTATCTGCAGGAAGCTTCAGGGAGGGGAGAGATACAAGTTCTTATTGCTCTGTTGGGTACATGTGCTGAGGTGACCATCCTATCCTGGCCTCATGTGAGGGATGGGCCAAAAGAAAGAGCCTATGGGCCTGGGCCTGGGCTCTTTTCAGATACCGGGAGGTGCATAGTGGCAGAGGCAAACCCTGGGTGAAGGAACCAAAGAGATTAAGAGTCCTCCCTGGCCGCCCCCCGCAGTCTAATCTCCACTGCTCCCCACCATATCTGGCTCCAGTCAGGAGAGAGTAGGTCTCCTGACAGCTGAGGTAGCCCCTGATAAGAAGGTGTTAAACTGCTGTGCTCTTATAGATGAAGGGTGGAGAGAAAGAGGGAGAGGGAGAGAGAGCACCAATCTTAAACTGATGGTGATGGGGTAAATGTTGGAATTTATTATAGAAAGTTGGGGTGACTTAGGGGTACAGCCTCAGGCCCATTCTGTGTATGTTCCTGGGGGCACAGCAGGAGCTGATGGGGACATGCTCTTCCCTGATCCCGGGAGAGCTGTGGGTAGAAAACTGTAGCAGGACAAACACCTCCCATTTGCCACCCCTGGATGGGTGGGCGTTCAGCATGAGCTCCTAGTGCCTTGTCCTGCTCTTTACAAATGGGAGGTGGAACAAATATGGTGATTTTGCCCCATTGGAGCCTTTGGGCTTCCAAGGGAGGTGGCCTCTGCTGGGAGATGCCCTCTAGGGCTTTAGACTTGTGTATTTGAATAGGTACCCAACATTTGAAAAGCAGCAGCTAGTGTGGACTGTACTCTTGTTGAAATGGGTACCCCTATTTTTAGAGGGTTGGTTGGGTGAACTCTGCGACTGACAAGCAGGAAGGCCCCACAGTCCTATGTGCCCAGTGTACGCGCTCTATTGATGATCTCTTTCGGCTCAGCCCCAGAGGGATCTCAGCTGCCTATGCAAAGGTGCAGCCATCCCTGTGGGAGAAACTTGGTCTCTCTCTCTCTACTGCCTGGAGCAAAGCCAAAGTCATTGGGGTCCTTCGGTCCCAAAGCCTCCCCTAAATGCCTGAGTCCAGCTAAGCTGAAACCACCCAGCCTCAGTGTTGGTGGTGAGGAGCCAGGAGAAGGCACAGGAGTCCCACTTACCAGGTGGTGCTGACTCAGAGATACCCTTCTCATGGCTGAGGTCTGTGGACCTAGACTGTAGAGGCTGATTCAGCTGCCTCGTCTATCACACTGATGGCGGGACCCTGGCTGTGGCAGAGGAGGGGCAGGTGACCTCAGGTGGCTAATGAGGGTTGCGTTTACTCACTGCCTGCTGTGTTCTCTGATGAGGTCAACAGGAAACAGGCGGCAGAAAGAGCCTGCGACTTGTTTTCAATTTTTCCCAAGCAAAGCTGCCTGGGACATCCATGATCTGGCCTGGTGCATGAGGGCCAGTGTAGAGGCAAAGAGGTGGAACTCTTGGACTGAGTGGAGGAGGGTTTAAACATTTTTATAGATGTTAATAAATTGCCTTCCAAAGCAGGATATGAGGGTTCCCATCTTCCTATAATAACAAACATAGAATTTACTAAACTTTTGCTAAAATTTATAGCATCTGACTTATGTTTTGTAATACAATGATTTTGTTTAAAAAAAAAAACAACCTAGTTTTGTGCAGCACTTGATGTGTTGCTTTTTGCTTAGAAACATTTCCCAAACAACTGCTGTGTGCCTGGCACTGTCCTAGGTGAGAAAACACAGAAGCCAACAAAGCCTCTTCCTTGTGCGGCATCCACTGGACATGGGGAGACAGCAGCAGAGACGCCTGCGTGTAACAGTTGCACATCCTGTCATAGAGTGACAGGGAGTGACCGGCATTTCGTAGAGATACAGACCAGAGCAAGGGGTACAGAATGGGCTCAGAGTGGGGGCGGGAGCCATCAGCACAGCACGAAGGCCGCTTCGGTGTGATGACATGAGAGCAAAGATCAGGACGAGGTGATCAATTCCGAGGATCCATACATGTTGACTAAGTGACTTTGGGCTGTGTATGAAAATTTCCGCTTACAGCTGCAGCTAAGACATTTCACCCCTGCCTCTTGTGTTCCACCACACTTGGCTCCCTCTAGCTACAGCTGATAAAAGACCATGCATTTGAACTTACCCCAGATCTCTGGACCAACCTGAAGACATTTCTAACACCAGTGGAAAACAGGGCCTGCTGCCTGCGGTAACCGCTGTGCACACTTCTGTGAACTCTTTTTGCTCTGTCTACAGACTAGTGGTCAATCCTTGATTAGCACAACCACCAGCCCCTCTGTCTAGAAGTTAAACCTTGTGTTAACATTGAGTGCATGTTTTCCACGGGCACATGCTCCTTTGCCTGCATCTGAATAGACTCAGCTTTTTTTTTTTTTAAACCCTGGTGGTCTTTATTTATTCCTTCATAGCCTTTACTATTGCTGATCCCATCAAAATGTGGCACCCACAGTATTCTTAAGTGCCTGTTGCCCTGAGGTTGTCCCATGAACAACAGCCACAAATGGAAACTAACTCCCAAAGGGTTTCTGAGTAGCTCTTTATCACAGAGGAAGGCCAGAAAAATAAAAAAATCACTTTGAAATTCAGGAAGCAAGATAGAATTTTGTTTCTGTAGCAGATGAACTGCTAGAGATTTCCGATGCCCTTTCAGCTGTCTTAGAGTCTAAGGAATGTTATTTTGGTGCTGACCAAGTGTCCAATTAGCTATTCTGGTCACTCAGAGAATGGAAATGTATGAAGTTAAGAGCTGAGTCATTACTCAACTACTTTTGTTCATGCTGCTTATGACTATGATTAACAGTATCATCATTCAAGGCACGTATTATGTCTTAATGTTCTATAGTATTAATGCAATTTGGTAAACATACATTCATAAAAAATACTGTCTGATGCCTGGTGTACTTCAAATGAAATCTGTACACTACCTACGGGTAATCCATATATTAATTATGCATTAATACATTATATTGTAGTCAGAAGGTGACTTAGTTATTTGATCATCTCAGTCATTGCAGGGACAGTTTTAGATCAGATTGAATGAGTAGAAATCTAACTTGATTGTTGAAATGGCTGAGATTTAATCTACCATCATTTGGCTCATTAATTAGGTTGAAACTGTGCTTCTAGAACTTTAATGTGCACATGAATCACGTGGCAATCCCATTAAAATGCAGACTCTGATTCAGAAAGCCGTGGGCGGGGCCTGGGAATCTGAATTTCTAACCAGCTCCCAGGGGGTGTAGCCCACACACAACACTGTGGAGGGCAAGGCTAGGGCTTCCTCTGTGGTGTGACTGGAGACATGGGTGTGCCGAGCAGGGGCTGCAGGGCTTGAGTAGCTCTCTCTGAAGCCAAGGTGGGCCTGGAGCAGCGAAGGTGGGGTGTCTGGGATACATGGGCTTGGGGTGGTTTCCCTCCAGGGGAACCAAGAGTAGCCTCCCTGGGTACTCCGGTGGTTTCATTTTTGTACATGTGCCCACGGTGGGGTCTGCAGCTTCTCTGACTTATAGATGCCAGACCATCTCCATCTGTTAGAATTCTTTTAATTTCAAGGGACAGAGAAAACCCCCAAATGACTTGAACAAAAAGGTTTATTGGTTTGCCTAATTGGACAGTCTAGGAATAGGCCTGGCTTCAGGCTGACACACTGGGTGTGGTTCCACTTGCCTCCCAGAGGAGGTCGGTTTCCTGACATTCTCACATTCCCACATTCCTATTCTTCCCTGACTTACTTGAGATGGCTGGGGCCATCTCTCTAGCTCACATTGGTTGCTGAGCCCCACGCCCAGGGTTTCTGACCCAGTACCTCCAGGGTAGGACTTAAGAATTTACATTTCCAGCCAGTCCCCAGGTGGTCACGGTGCGGCCAGTGTGAGAAGCCTGCTTGGAGCTGCCCTGCCCTGAACCATCCCGTCCAGACTCCCTCTTCTGAGGGGCTCCCCTTCAGCCCTCACCTATACTACAGGCCAAGTGATTCTATTGCCTTCTCTCAGCCACATTTAAACCCCCGGGAGCTAGGTATTGCCCCTCCTCGTTAAAAATGCAATAGATACAAAAATTGCCGCTGGGCATCTAGATTTGGAGAGAAAAGGCTAAAGACCTCTGGGTAGGGTGCCGGTCCCTGAAGGCTGCCCGGGCGTCTTTGCTTTCAGCCTCGCCCACGTTGTGCCCGTCCCTCCAGCCACCTCAGCCGCCTCCAAAAAGCCGGCCTAATTTACGACTTTAGAAAGTGAAATTTCACATGCTTTTCCTGGAGACTTCAAATGAGGCGTCGTTAGTGTAAATGCTGTTGTCGCTCAAAAATTTGAAGGAAAAATAAATGCTCCTCCCTGGATGGTGCCAATTACCAGGCTGGCTCACTGCCTCCTGCCTGCCCGGGCTCCGGGTCTTCTGCAGTCGGCCCGCGGGCTCTATTCTTCCCTCGGCCGGCAGGCACTCTCCTTGCACGCAGGGTTCAAGCACCTTTGTGCCCCTTCTGCCCTGACAAAGAGACATGAAAAGCGAAGTTCACCTCATCCAGGGAGCGTTCCTCTTCTCCAAAGAATCGTCCCAGAAAAGCAGGGCCGAGCCAACGGAACATCACACTGCATTTATTTACTCAGAAAGGACGCGCAGTTTACAGGCAGGGCCGGCTCTTTCTTCAGGTAGAATAGATAATTACATCCAAGTGTCTCGGAGGGCTGTCTTGTCTGAGATTCCGCAGGCCATTTCAGGGAGTGAAGCACTAATGCTGCCACATGATATTCCTTCTACTAATGCAGATAAAATTTCATTTCATTCCATTCACCATGCCTCCCGGTATGATGGAACCAGGCCTGCATGGAGCCCTGGGGTGGCTTTCCCAAGACGAGGTGGGTGAATGCACAGGGTGTGGTGGGCCGGATGCCTCATTTTCCTCTAGTGCACCCTCGCTGGGGTGCTTCAGAGGCAGAATCTGTTTCCCTGCCTCACTGAGGTTGGGCATTTGCTTTGGCTGAAAGGACATGAGTGTGTGACACAGCAGGGATTTACAGTGTGCAGGTGTGTTGGGCGGGTGCTCTTGACCTTCTCTTACTGATGGGAGAAGAGCTTCCCCTAAATAGCTTCTGCCTCTAACCTGGACTCTGTATGGAATTTAGGCATGGAGTGGATGGGGCCTAAATCCTGCAGGGAATGGGGAGCTTGAGCCCTGCCCAGATCAAAAAGCACAGGCTGTTTTTTCATTACTACAGACATTTTGTGTCTGTTTGTTACCTGGCACCAGCTGACTGATACTGAAGGCAAAGACCCTGGTGAGGAAGTTGGGAACACAAGGTAGAATTTCATCAGCCTCTCCAGTTTCTCTAGATGAGCTCTGCTCCCACGTCAGAAATGGCAGGTCCACGCATGGGTTTTTCCAAGACCTGATTTATTTTTTGTCTCCCTTATTATGATTTGCAGGATCATGATGTCATTAAACAGCTTTTAAAACTTTCACATTAGCCAAGTGATGGGATCAGAACCAACACTTTGGCAAGATTTCAAAACTGCAGGGGAGCTGTGGGTAGGTTCCTTTACAATAAAATGAAATGACTTGAAGGTTTTAGTTTTCAATTATTAAGGTGCTAGCACCAAAGGCTCAGCCATGCAATTTAGTTCTCAGCTATTCTTGCTAACATCTCCTCATGCTTGACGTCTGAGTGCCCAGTCAATCAGCAGCCATCATGGAGCTCTTGTTACACACAGCATTGTCTATGGTGCAAAAAATGCTCCCTATTGTACAGGAATTTATAATTTAGATTAAACTGTGAACCACTGAAGAGATCAATTATTCATTTAAATGCTCAAAGAATTTTATCAGTGGACTCCTTAATAACTTTATGTTTACAAATGACTATAATCTGTGGTCATTTCAAATAACTTACAGATCATAAAAAATCCTGACATTCAGATCATCATTGTTAACGTTCTGATGAATAATTTTCAGACATTTTTCAAGGTACATAGATTTTTGTATATATGTTTACTTTTAAAAGAAAAACGATATCAGATTGCTTTTTTTAATGGCCATATTTCCATGTTAATTAAGTATTGATTTGCAGCTTAATTTTAACAGCTGCAAAATATTCCCTTGCGTGGATAAGCCATTATTTGTTTCATCAGTCTCCTATTGATAATCATTTAGGTTATTTCTGATTTTTCTCTTGTAAAAATCAGTGCAGTTGACATCTTTCATACCTTTGTCTATGTCCAGTGGGCCCTTTCTTAGGACAAGTTCCTGTGAATGGAATGTAGATCAAATGTATGTTGCTCACATAAGGCATTTGGTAACGTGTATAAACTGACTTCCAAAGGTGTCATTTTAAATATCTTCTCTTAAAAAATTAAGTATTTCCCCTACTATTTGTGTCACAGTTAAGATGCATAATAACTCTGAGTCTTTCTCTTGATGTCATAAGATTTTTTTTTCAAGTTTATAAGCTTGATGTATACTTGCACTCAAACACTTTGAATTTCGATTCGTTCAAGTCCATGTCCATAGGTCCCTTCCTTTCTTTTCTTTCCCTGTATTAACCTCTAGCCTCCATAGGAATGGCTGTATGCATGAAGAAAAAAATGGGACAGAAGGTGCAAAAGCACCCTCCTGACTCAAACCGAACGTGCCTCCTTGTGGCTCACTGCACCTGGTGGTGACTGATTTTTAACAAACCAGGCACTGATCTGCATCATTAAACACCTCCACACCGCTGGGACATTGCACGGGCTGGATGCTGGCAGCCTGTAGGTGGGACCAGTGCTACAGTGTTCACCAAATTCCCCACCGCTCTCTAGTAAATTTCCTTGACTTCCTACATTTTATATTTCTTTTCTTTTATAGTGAAAGTCTTGTTTTGCCTACAATAAAAGCAGCTTGAAATAACTATATCAATGTGAGTTAACACTATAGCAAACTAAATGTGGTTGAAAATTTCTTTGCAATTTTATTTTATTTTTATGCCCAGAATATGTCTCATTAAGGAAGTATGGTTACAGTACTGTATTCTAAAGTTGTATGAAATACTTCTTTTTAAAAATATACTTATGTTACCAATTATATACCCAATGAGGTTAATTTATTTCAGGTTGGTTCAGATTGTTAGGGATTGGCTTGTTTTGTGTTGATTTAACTTTATTTTAAAAGATATGTAAAAGAATTACATGGTTCCAATATCAAAACTGTATAGCAAAGCATATTCAGAGAAGTTGGGATTCCATTTCTGTTCCCTACACCTGTCCCTTTCTGACCCTATAGGTGACTATTGGTACTTAGTTACTGATTTAAAACATTGTGTGTGTGTGTGTGTGTGTGTGTGTGTGTGAGAGAGAGAGAGAGAGAGAGAGAGAGAAAGAGAGAATTCTTCCCTTTCTTCTCTTTATTAATCAGAATAAAGTAGTAACGTGGAGTCTTGTGTATTGTGTAGCATGGACTGGGCAACACTCCTGATCTCAGGTGCTTAGTCTAACACAAGCTTGTTTCTCACTCACGCTGCATGACTGTGGAGAGTTGGCAGAAACTGTCTCCACCCATTCAGGAGCTGGGCGTGACAGAGCCCCTGCTATCCTGCTGTTGTACAGTCTGGAACACGTACACACTCATTTCCCATGACAAGGTAAACGAGAACAGCCGAGACCCCTGGCAGTTGTTTCCACATTTCCTGAACAAGCGCTAGCTTCTCCATCTCCCTCCTTCTTCCCTTTTCCCATATCATGCTGTCTCTAATTTGTGGTATTAAATCTCTTCAAGCTGGAAATGTCTAAATTGGTTTCTATTTTCCTGAGCAAACCTTGACTGATACAGCTGGACTCTGTCTCTTACTTTCCTGATTTGGCATCTTATAATTTCCAACACTCATTGAGAAAGGTGGGATACATCTCAGGCTGAGAGGCGCATCTCTAATTTTACAGTCCTCAGGATGAGGGAGAATTAGCCTCAGGAGCACTCAGACACAGTGCAGAGCCACCCTCATTAAAGTGGGTAAGGTTCTAACTCACTTAGAAGGTGAAGGGATAGACTGAACATCCAGGAATAGGCCAGGTGCACACAGGAAGCTGGTGATTGGAAACATGGCACTGGCTTTCAAATCAAAGGCAAATAATGGGATTACTTGATGTATCATGTTAGGTAAACTGACAAGCTGTTTTTATAATGATGGTATAAAATCAGATTTTTTTTTTATTTTATATATATATTTTTTTATTAATTAATTTCTGTGTACATTGATGCCAACATGGGGTACATTGTGCTGTTTCATATACAATTTGAAACATCTTTATCAAGCTGGTTAAAATCAGATTTTGATCACATTCTTTTTATCAAAATGAATTCCATTGCATATATAAATGTTTTATATGTATATGTATGTGTGTATGACATAACATTTTCTTTACCCATTCATCCATTGATGGGCACTTAGGTTGATTCTGTATCTTGGCTACGGTGAATAATGCTGCAATGAATGTGGGAGTGCAGACATCTTGACATACAGATTTCATTTTTTTCAAATATATGGAATACCATTCAGCCTTAAAGAAAAAAAAGAAGGAAATTCTGCCACTTACAACAACATGGATGATTTGGAGGACCATGTACTAAGTGACATAAACCAGGCACAGAATGACAAATACTGCCTGACCTCACTTACATGTGGAATCTAAAAAAGTCAGATTCCTAGAAGCACAGAGTAGAATGGTGGATGCCAGGGGCTGATGGGAGGGGAGGGAGAGATGTTAGTCAAAGTTTCAGGCAGATGTGGGAATAAATTCTGGGAATCTATTGTACAACGTGGTGACTACATTTAACAAAAATGTATACTTAAAACTGGCTAAGAGAGTAGATCTAAGTATTCTCACCACAAAAAATGTGAGGTAATGATATGTCAATTAGCTTGATTTAATAATTTCACAATGTATACATATATATAAGAGCGTCACATTGTATATACCATAAATATATATGATTTTTAATTGTCATTTATACCTTAATAATTCTGGGGAAAAAATAAAGCACACAAATGAAAAAGAAAATCCAGATAGAAATTTTATGTATAACAACAAGAGCATTTTTGTTGGGCATATACCTAAAAGCAGGATTGCTGGGTCATGTGGTAGTTCTATTTTTAATTTCTTTAGGAACTTCCATACTGGTTTTCTAAGTATTCATTATGCTGGGTCATTATGTTGAGTGAAATAAACCAGACATAGAAATAAAAATATCGCATGATCTTATTTAAATGTAGAATCTAGAGAACAAAAAAGAAAAGTTCATATATACAGAGATAGAGAGAAGTATTTTCCAGTGGAGAGGAGTGGAGGAGAGAGCAAGAGGGGAGATGCAGGTCAATAAACACGAAGCTGTAGCTATGGAGGAAGAAGTGTAGACATCTAATGTGCAAAATGAAGGCTGCAGTTGAAATTGTATTGTATTAGGGTTTTTTTTTTGTTGTTAAAAAAGTAGATTTTAGCTATTTTTGTTACACAAAACAGTGACTCTGGGAGAAGATAGACATGTTAATTTGCTTCACTGTAGCATCATTTTGCTCTCTCTACATATCCCATAACATCATGTTGTAAACCTGAAATATACACAATGACATTTATTCAGAAAAATAAAAACAAAACAAGTTATAGAAGGAACCATTGGTGAAGCTTTAAAAAAATAGTTTCAGTACTGAGAATTTCTTAGGTCAAAAACATATGAACCAAATAATGTGTCAGCAAGCTATAGCCCCTGGGACTAATTTGCCTGCTGCCCGTTTTTTGTAAATAAAGTTTTATTGGCACACAGCCATCCTCATTCATTTGCATCTTTTCTTTGTGCTCCCACTACAGTGGCAGAGTTGAGTAATTGCAATAGAGAACATATGGCCCTCAAAGCTTGGAATATTTACTGTCAGACCCTTTACCTAAAAGGTTTGTTGACCACTGAATAAAACCAGATGCGATAAAAAAGCAGACTGAAACAATTGACTTCACAAAAACTAAAATATGTTGTAAGGTAACAAACTTCATTAAAAAAATTAACAATTTTGGACGAAATAATTGCAACAGGAAGAACTATTTTCTCTAAAATAAGAAGACCTCTTTAAAAACCCAGAAGAAAAAGGGAAATAACCTCACTTTAAAACAGCAATATATGTAAACATGAAACTCACAAGAGTGGAAGTAAAAAGTTCAGTAATTATTCAAACATTCTGATTTTTCTATTTAATACATAATTAAAAATTAAAATAAATGCAAGAATTTTTAACTTTCAGTTTGGCAACAATGTATCTGACTCTCTTCAGTGTTAGGCTAATTTGGGGAAACAAACATTCTTGGCTATATTAGGACTGTAAAATTTGTACAGGGCAGCTTTCCTAGAAATGCTGCTTTTAGCTCTTTATCTTCCTGCTCTCATCCTAGAATCAGCCATTTCTCCAAGGAGCCCTCATTCTTTTGTGAGAGAGCAGTGTTTACAAACCACAATCTGAGCACTATGTGATAGAATTGCCTCTAATAGTGAAATTAGAAATCACTCAGTTTTTCAACAATAAGCAATTATTCATATCACAGCCATTGTATGAAATACTATAAATAAATGAAAAAGAATGAGGGTGAATTTATGTGTGTTGAAATGAAAAGATGCTTAAAAGACAGACGTATGTGTAGTATGATCTGATTTGGGGAAGCTATTTATATATTTGTTAGTAAATGCATAGGAAAAGTATCTAAAGGTTTATGCATCAAGATGCTTAAGAGGAGATAATGGTTATCTCTGAATAGTGGGTTGGGGCACTTTAGAGATTATCAGATACTTTCAATCTCTAAATTACATATTTTTACAATAAACCTGTACTTTTTTTAAAAAATAGAGTTTGCATAGGCCTACTCTTATAAAAGCAAAGTAAAGCAGAGAGCTGAGATGATCTGAAGAATGTAACCTATCAGTAATTCCTAAAATATGCTAGAATGTAAGTTTTATGAGAGAGCAATGTATGTTTTCATGACTGCTAAATTTCACCAAGAACAGTACCCAGCACCTGGGAGAAGTCCTCTATATGTTTGCTGAATGAATCCTGGTCATCAAACCAGACATTTGCATGGATTAGTTCAGGGTTGCAAAATGTGGCTTGTGGGCCAACTCTGGCTTTCCTCCTGTTATTGTAAATAAAATTTCATTGGAACACAGCCATATCTATTCATTTATTTTTGCCCTATATTAGTAGAAGTAAGTATTGAAATGGAAACTATCTGGACTGCAAAGCTGAGAACTGCTACTGGCCTCTTACTGAAAAAGTTTGCCCTCCCTGGGAGGCGCCTATGGCTCAAAGGAGTAGGTCACTGGCCCCATATGCTGGAGGTGGTGGGTTCAAACTCAGCCCTGGCCAAAAACTGCAAAAAAAAAAAAAAAAATTTTCCCTCCCTGTATTAGTTAATCAGATTAGCCAGTTGCCCCTGGGAGGGCAGCACTTTGAAGAAGAAATATGACACCCATTTTGATTCTTCCACACTCCTTTTCTGCTTCATTCATCATTTATTTAGCTGGACTTGGTAGCAAGATCCCAGATTCTATGGATGGACATGGAGCCACTTCAGTCAGGTGAGGGCCAAAGATGTGTAAAAACAGGTCCACAATCCTTGCATGCAACTCCAAAATTCAAAAGTTCTGCAAATTGAAAGGTTTATTTTTTTTTTAAGAGCCAGAGTTCTGATGAAAGTTTTTTGGAACTGTTTTTGGCTGCTGCAAAACCTGATCTGAATCCACAAGAGACTATTTATAATCATTACTTCCTTTGCTAAGTCTGAATATTCATGTATTTTGCTGCAGAAATATTAATGGCTTTGATCACAGGGTGCTGCCCCCAGATCCTTCAGGGTTTAGAATGCAATACAGAGCAGATGCAGAGCGTTATCGGTTTGAAAGCTGCAAAATTCTGAATTCCAAAACACATTTGGCCCCAAGGGTTTCAGATAAGGCACCTTGGCCTCTAATTGTAATATGACACTGTATTGTTATAAGGGACTTAGAAACAGAGTGCTCAACTTCACACAGGGCGAGAAGAAAAGTCCAGCAAAGGTGTGGATAGGTTGGGGGGCTTGGGAGGGACCGCAGCTCTCGGTGAGTGTCTAGTTACTAAGTACAAATTAGGCACTCAGGGCAGTTTGGGGAAATAACAGAGGATTGAAGGGAGAGTTAGAGGGAAAGCAAATTGCTAATTTTTTTCTACGACTGACCTTCCCTGAGACCCCTTTTGCTACAAGTTGAACTCAATGACCTCCAAACAAAATTGTTACATTTGTATGATATTGGTGTTGTCTTTCAGCCCCTTTCCACCATCCTTCTCTTTTTGACTGATGTTCCCTCTGCCAGATATCTAGTAATCTTGTGTTGAAGAAATTTTGCTAAATTTCTGGTTCCGGGTCTAGTGAGGATGCTTGGGCAGAGCCCCCGCCCCTTGCTTTTGAGATCACCAGCTTGGGCACTGACAAACATGGTGCGTTCTGATTGGGGGAGGCAGGTCACATGTCCAAGCCTGAGCTGCAAGGGAGGTTGGGAAAGTCAGTATCTAGTATCTTCAGTCCTGGGAGTGGAAAGAGTGTTTACCCGTTCCTACCCACCCCTGCACCCAAAGAAGGTGAAGACTTGTCAAATGCTAAGAGGGGTTAAGACGTTCAGTGTGCAAAATGAATGACAAATTTGCCAATGTATTAGAGAAGCAGAATGACTGGAAAACAAAATGGAACCAGAAAAAACCAATGAAATCATGGATATTCCTCAATGGCCTATTGCTTAATTTTATTTTATTTTTTTTACTCATGGATGCCAATATTTTTGCATTTTTTTCTCTTCTTGCTTGGGATTAAATTATACTTTCAAAAGCTAGTCATTTTTTATGGACTGATTGAATGAGTTCATTGATTTGAAAGAACATTCTGCCAACTGCCTTTAATTGCTTTTTCTGCTTTAAATCAAAGGTGCTTATATTCAGGCCTAAATCTGTTCCAAATTAAGTGATTATATGTTGTTGCTTCCATACTCTCCTCTAATTTCTTCAAAGTAAATGGGCTATTCATATCTCCTCCTAAAAGTAATGACCCATTCACAGAGGTAGCACCTGTCACCCTGGGTGATTGGCTTCCCGGAGAGAAGTAGATTTTCATGGCGTAGATAACTCCTTTAGAATTCTTATTAAAAAGGACAAAAAAGAGGGGTAGAAAAAGAGAAGGGAAATGGTTGCCAGGATGACAAAGTAAGAAAAATGGAATAGTGACTGCAATTGAGTTGTTTTTCTCTTCTTTGGATTCGATTCATTAAAAAATGGAGAAAGATTGATTGGAGACCTATTCTACGTATAGCACGACTACTATCGCTGTTTTATATATACACATATAGTATGTTACACACATACAGAGTGTTATCAGGGAAGAGCTTCCCAGCATAGGGAAGAAGGAGGCTGCAGGTGAGGGACACAGACCAGCAAAGATGCAGAGGCAGGAATGAAGAAGGTAGGCTGGGTGATAGCCACGAAGTTTGAAGCAATCAACATTAGGTCTCTTGACGCAGGCTCATTTTCATGACTTTTGTAGGAATAGCTTCTTGTGGAATAAAAATACTTCAGAAATTCAGTTTCTTGGACACCCAGAAAAGCAAAGAATATATTAATAAATGGCTTTCATGAAATATAATCTAGTTAGAACAAATTGTCCAGGCATGAAGGTGAATTAGCTGCAGAGATGCGGACGGGTGGGAATTGCTTGATTTGGTGATTGCCATCTGCTCAGTTATCAGGGTGATAATTATTAGAAATGACCTTTCAGCCCATCTCTAGGCTAGTACAGAAGAGTAAATCTATTCCTGAATCCATTTGTTTTTAAACTTTTGTGTCTAAGTGCAGTTTGAATAAAGGGAATTCAGAGTAAATAGAGGGGAATGATTGGAGACCTGAGTGAGGAGGGAGTGCTTAGGACTCTGCTCTTCTTTGGGCCTGAAAACTTACCCCAGTGCTTCCCAGACGGGAGGACTTTGATAAATGAGGGATCCATCAAGTATTACAGGAGAAGGAAAGAAGGAAGTCACACTGTGCCTTATAAAAGTCACTCTCCATTTCTGCCTCCCTGTTCAACATCCTGCCCTCTGTGGGCCACATTTTTTTTTTTTTCTTTCCCAATTGTAGATGTCATCCAAGGACCAATTTTGAATGTGAGTGTTTTTGTTAACTTTCTTTCCTTTGGAGACCTTCAATGTTTTTAAGATTTCACTTACTACATGCTAAATCCTGGGTCTCCACCTGTGTGCAGGGCATTTCCACTTAGGGATCCTCCTGTTATTTCAAAATCAACAGAGATCAGCTTCCCTGCCACTTCCTACTTTTACCTATTTTCTCAGGGTCACCAGTCTTCTCAGTCCTGGGGCTTTGAAACCCTCCTTTCCCTTTGAAACCCTCCTCTTTTCCTATCTATTGATTTTGGTATCCAATCATCCAAGAACATAACTTTCATTTTTAAACCTGCCTTGAGTTTATTCTTGCCTTACAAAAATCTTCATTATTGAGGTGAAACACATACAGACACTGACATGTACTGATAGCAAGTCATGTGTGTGTGTGTGTGTGACTAGCACTGCACTAAAACATTTAGAACATCTCCTGAGGCCAGAAGTAAGTCTCCCTTGGCCTCTACCCAGTCAACATCTCACCCTAAAGACAACTGATAATGTGATTTACATCAACATAGACTGGTCGCCTGAATGGAACCACATAGTATGTTCTGTTTTGTGTTTGGTCAACAGAGTGACTGTAAGATTCATCCATGGTATTGTTTTTAGCATTCTTTTTTTTAATTTTATAACATTGCATTGCTGTGATTTATTTATCCATTTAATTCTTAATGGGTGTTTGGGTTTTACATTTGTAGCTATTATGAGTAAAGTTGGTATTAGCATTCTAGTTTGTGTTCTTGGTGGATAAATGAACTCATTTCTCAAAGAATGACACTGTTGATTAGGCATGGACCTCATTTGTACCAGAGAGATTTTAATTTATGGAGGTGACTAAGGCATGGTGCAGAAAAGTCAATGCCATCAAAAGAAGAGTTTATTACCAATCCCAGTGAAGGGGATGTGCCATGCTGCACAGACCCCCTAGGGAGCACCAGATCTGGGCAGGAGGGAAGCAGGCATGTCTGGAAACCCTGGGCTTGCAATCTTTAGCAAGTTCCAAGGGATGGCAAGGAGGGAGGAATCCACAGTCCCAAATTGGCTCATATGAATAATCGTGATGGCTTTGGGCTGTGGGGGTGGTCTCTACTTGCTTGGAATCTGGTCCTGTAATGATTTAGGGCAGGGGAAACACTGGCCTACTGTGTGGGATTTAAAGTTGATGGTTGGCTTGAATATGAGGGGTCTGTTCTTGAGGAAGCTGTTTCCTATCTTTAAGAAAAGGCGCCCATTGACCCCAGCACCATTTATTGGTTTTCTAAGTAGATCCAAATGAATCTGGGTTTACCACAAATATAAGTGGTTGCCCTTGCCAGTGAAAAGACAGATTGTCAGGATGAATCCAGAAACAAAATCCAACTGTATACATTTATTAAGAAACAGCCCTAAAAAGGTAATGATAAAGTTTTAAAGTAAAAGGATAAAGAATTATAACAAGCTGGTGTTGCTATGCTAATATCAGCTTTAAAAGACCTTAAGCGGGGGGTGCTGATGAGAAATTGGTTAAGGAATATATAAATATGCTTAGATAGAAGGAATAAGTTTTAGTGTTCTATAGTACACAGTGGGAAAATCATAGTTAATAATAATTTATTGTGTATTTCAAATTAGCTAGAAGAGATTTGTGATGTTCCAACATAAACAAAAGGTAAATATTTGAGGTGATAGATACCCTAATTGCCCTTATTTGGTCATTATACATTGTATATAGGTATCAAAATATAACATGTACACCCCAAATGTGAGCAACTATAATACTCTATGTCAATTCAAAAAAATTAAAAATAAAATAAAACGGACTTTAAGACAGAAAGCAAAAGAGAATCTCTGTACAGGCATAATGATAAAATTTCTTTTCATGAAATGATTATGTCAGTTATAAATTTATAGGCACCAAATAACTAAACTTCAATATCTAAAAAGCAAAACTTAACAAATCTGTAGTTGTAACTGGTAATAGATAAATCCACCATAACATTACAGCTTTAACTTAACTCTCAAGTTGACAAAAAATTGGTAGGGATATAAAAAAAATTGAACACAATTAACAATCATGTAATAATAAATATATATAGAGCATACATGGAGAAGGCTTTGTACAAAACAGGACTTTCAAAAATTTCCAAAATGTATCATCATGTTTCATTGAGGGCAGTAATTTGCTACCCTATCAGACCCCTTTTTACAACAAATACTGTATAACATCCCTTTTAATTAAGATTAATTATATATGTATATATTCAAAGCTAGGTTTTACCTTATTTTTTAAAATAATATCATTAAACACTGAATTTCAAGCCCTTACTATAATACAACAGACAAGTCAAAGGAGAGGAAGTAAGATAAAACAATGCATATTCAAATACGTGCATGCTCAGGTGGTCTACTCTAGAAGATAAAAGAAGGGGTCAGATGCTTGCACCTGTAATTACTGTGTGGGTAACTGGTACTAATGCAAACTAACAGAGAAATATTGTATTGGCAACTCAAATTATCATGGGTAGCATCACCACTGGTGGTATGGTTATCTAAAATGGTTAAATATAAAACCTCTTGGTAAAATTAAAAAAAAATCATAGTACAATCTTCCTGCTGAATTTGCATTTCTGGAAATTGCATGTATATTAAAGCCATGCAAAACATACTTTGTTTATACATAAATCTGAGTGCCATCTAAGCTCTGATAATTATGTTTTTTAAAGTGTCCTTATCATGTCAATGTCAGTGAGAACACTGCAAAGTTAGGAAGGATTTGTAGAAGCGTCTTGTCCATTGCAGGGCATCTAGCACCTCAGAGCCCACCTAAGGGTTTCTAGTCATTGTGACAAAAAGTACCCTCCGCCAATTAACAAAATGCTTCCTAAGATAATGGCTGCCTCTGTTGAGAATGACTGAGTTGTGTCCTTTTTCTTGAGACGTGGTCTAATAGGGAAACAGTAGATTCATCCCGTGACTCAGAGTTCTTGGAAGAAACACACTCATGGTGGCTGCTTGGATCGAGGCCTATGGCTGAGGCTTATGAAGTTCCTCATCAGCACATGTGTCTAAAACATAGGCTGGGTGTCTATTGACAAAAACCTCTTTCCATGCCACTTAAAGCTATAATAAAGGTTAATGCACAAATCATAATGTCAATGCTTAATTATCAACCAAATGAAGGGTAGAAACCCCAATGGAGAAAAAAACTTGAGGGAAAACTATATAGGTAAATAAAATAGCTTTACTTTCATAAATATGGATTTAAGTAGAAATGTAAGTATGAATAATTCCAAATCATTTTTCTCTTTCCGTAGAGTTCAGCAAGACCCCTCTTTGCCAATGGTTGATTTCTATATGTCTATCAGGTTAATAAAACTACATTCTTTTCTAAATATCTCAGAATGACACCTTTCACAGCTTTAGGTCCTGACTTTGTTTCTAATCAGTCCAGCCATTGCATGTTCTGTAGACTCTGAAACTTTATCTTCAAACCACCTTCCAGGTCAACAAGACTTCAGGTTGTTAGGTAGAGACACGGTTAGCTTTGGTATTTTTGCAATAGCTTTCTATTCTTGAGTTTTTCTTTATTTGTAGGAATGGTATTTGGCATCTAGGACTTTTCAAAGGTTCAGCTCCCTGGGCTGTGTTCCTGGGACACTTGGAACTGTTAAGGCTTAAACATTTCTACTCCTTTCCCTGAGACATCTGTTTTAGAGAACTCAGGCTTCCTTTGGAAGTTCGAAATTCTATGATTTTAGGCTTTCCAAAAATAGGTTCACTGCAGCTGCCTTTCCGAGTCCCAGGCAGTCTTCTTCGGGATTTAGGGCTTATTTCAAAGAAACAATTGTTATGCTGCTCTGGATGTTTCAGCCCTTGGAATGGATATTTCTTTAATGTATATTCTCTTTGGGGTCTTGGCACAGATGGGAAAATTCCTGTACTATTACAAAGTATTTCTAATCAGCCCAACATGTAATAGATGCTTATAGTTACATAGTTCTATATACTACTTATTAATATTTCTAATACAGAGGAACCCTTGTCTTGATTCCCTCATAGCTCGCTGCTCAGAGGCAACTGAAGGGTATAGGTGGATTTTGTCCTGAAAACTAAATCATAGTGTTGTTACAGGACATTGAAATGGAAGCGTTTCTGACTCAGAGCCTGGCCAGGACGGGCAGAAACACTGTACGATGGTTCCGCAGCATCAGCCTACTCTCTCCCAGCAGGCGACAGAAGAAAAGGCAGAGAATTTAACATGGGCATTGAGATAGAAAAGGGAGCCCGTGAATGTTGGTATGCCTTTGCGGGAACATCTGTGAAACCTGACCTGAGTAGTGGGGGGGAGTTGTAGGGATACAGGGCGGGGAGGTGTCAGACTCACTCCTGAGGGTGGTAAAGGCTATGTTGGGCGCCCCCTGGTGCCAGGGGAAGGAGAATGAGAGTTGCATGCACCCCCATCATTGGCAGTGGAGCCCAACAAGTGCTGGGGGTCAGGATGGAAGAGTGACCACATGTGGATTCAAGGCAGTGAACCATTTTAAAGGTGACTTCCAACCTACAAAGATGTCTGGGCAGGCAAAGTGACTCAGCGGATGAGTGGACTGCAAAAAGCTTGGGCTTGTTGAAAGTAGATGAGGGAGAACTGCTTCTATCAAGGAAAATGCATTTGGAGCTCCCAGCAGGGGAGTATGCAGGGAACCCCAGATATACCCCTCAGAGCATCTGCCACACCCAGAGTGCCTCAGCTCAGGTCACAATTACGCCAGCCAAGTTATATTCTCTTCCTCCTCACCATGCCTGACCCAGAGAACCAGTAACAGCTAGGATCGTGGAAGGAGGGGAGGCAGGAATAGGAAACAAATGAATATTCTCCCTCCTCCTGGAGGTTTCTAATCCCAAAGCCAGCACAAGCTAGTGAACGGGAGAAAGTTTAGATTTAATGAAATTAGGACATTGTGATATTAGAGTGTTTAACCCCCCCCAAAGATGCCATTCACTTATATTTCCTGGAAGTGACCCCCAAATCTCTGCTATCTGCCTGAAATTTCATTGAGGGATAAGAAAAACTACTCAGGAAAATGGGTTTGAGGAGTCAGTAGCAAGAAAGAATGATGGTGCTTCCTGCTTGCTACCCAGACACCAGCCCCTGCGGCAAATCTTACATGGGTTTTTAATGAAGGACAGGCCCCTTAAGGCAAATTGAAAATTCATCACCTTAATTCAAGAATCATCATGTATTCTAGGCTCTATATGAGGACGCGTAGTCTATTTCAACCCCTTAGCCACTTATCTTAAAAGAAAAATTCAGTTTACCGTGGCTTAAGTCTAATAACATTAAGACTCCCAGGAATTCACCAGAAAATCATTCTAGAGAAGCTTAGGGTGGGGATTTTTATCACTCGGTCAAGGTCAATGTCTCTAAGGGTTCTAGAGGTTCTCCCAGTTTTATGAAATTGCAGGCAAAAATTGTATATGCTACGAGGTTTTTTTCTGGGAGAAATATAGCTTTCCTCCTTTTCTCAAAGGCACCTGTGACCCAGAAATGGTCAAGAACCTCTGTGTTAGCTCCTCAGGCTCTGCTGAACTATTTGAGATGAGAGGAACAAGTGCCCCATCTAGGTGATTACTGGAGTCCTCAGCATCAGCAGATGCAGAGACAGAGTTGCATGTAGAACTGATCCTCAGGGATCAGTGCCTGAGAAGAAAAGAGGAGAAATCAGCACTGGGCAAAGACAAATAACTGAACCCCCAAACTGCCCCTGAAAACCCCAGATAACTCAGTGGGGACCACAGAGGGATCACCTCCATCAGCACCCCTCCCCCAGCTGAGATGGCCTGGCCTTTGACCCTACTCCACTCAGCCACCAGATACAGTCCATTGGAAAGGTGGACCTCAGGTGGGGGGCTCTCTGCAGCTGAGGCCGACCTGCAGGAGCTGGTGCTGACCACACTCCCCCAGCTGGGCACCAAGGCCGTCCCGGAAAGTGTTCTCTTCCCATAGCTCCGCGTCTGCTGTAAAGCTCTCAAAGAACACGTTTTCCTTCCATGATTTGTTTTCTTTGTCCAGAGCATCAGAGGGCCATGGGTGACCGCTCAGGTAGATTAGGTCCCTAATTACAAGTGACAGATGTGGATTCGACTTGTCTCAAATGTCCTATCAAACAGTGTTTCAGAAGATGCTTCAATTTCTAAAGAAAACCAAATCTAATGTTCAATTTAGTACCTTTCTTACTAAATTACTTACTCAATTGTGCACAATTGTAATTTCTAGAAGGTTTTCATCACACTTTCTGAAAATAAAACAAAACAAAAAAATACAAAGAACAAACCAACAGAAAAGAGCCTCCTTGGCTTCTTTATGTGCCCTCGTGCTTTGCTGTGGGCATGGTGGGGACAGAACAGTGCTTTGCCTGATCTCACCAGCCTTGCCTGTGTCTCCCCAGTTAGAGGCTTTACCTTCAAATGGGGGCCTTCCTGGGATGAGGCTCAAACCACCCAGAAGAACGCTTGCCTTTTGCCTTTTCAACTTCTGTGCCCTTAACTCTAGTTTACTTCTTTGCAAGTGTCAGAAACAGGATGGAGAAAAATAAGAGTTCATGCATCAGGGCAGCCTTGAGCTGGGAGCATTAGACCCTCATGGCTGTTTTTCCCAATTAGAATGTTTTCTGGACAGTTTGCTGGTGAACCAGGCCATAACCTGTTCAGCTTTCTCCTTTTAAGAAAGCTCACTTATTCTCTCTGTCTGTACTAAAATGTTAAAAAAAAAATTCCTATTGTATAAATTCAACTTTTGACATAACTCTGGACAGATTGAGCTTATACTAAGAATATGCAATATGATGATATTAATTTCCTAAGCCCTTTTATGATTAAGTAGCTTATACTGTTCACGGATCAACCAGTAGGTAGGAAAAGATAGAAATTAACTTGGTCCTTGATTTTTAAAATGTGTAATTCCATTTTTAAAAAAAGATATAAAACTAAAGTCTGGAAGTTTTTAGTTTTCCTTACTGGAGATTAATTGAGCAATCTGAAACGCATTTGAGAAACTGGTCTTTAGATGGCTTTGTGATAAAGTTTAAATTTGGCGCAAGTACTGCTGATGTTTATTCTGTTGATTCTCTCGCAAGGAATGTGCTTGCCCCAGACAAAATAGGATCACCCAGGGAACAATTTAGAAAATGGGGTCTGTGAACTCTGCAGCCAACTTCTGAGTCAATGTGGGGCTATGCAGCTACCTATGTTCTCTCCTGGTGGACCCAATGGTGGTGATCATTAGTCCAGCCTGCTCTGATCAGAGCTCGTGAAAGAATTGACATGCTCACCAAGTGACTCGTATTAATATCTAAGACTGAGGTCTTTTTTTCTTTTAAATTTCAAGGCAGTAAACATACTCATCCTGTTCAAAAGTCTCCTTGTGGGTTTTGTGTGTGCGTGTGTATATGTGTGTAGTAAGATTTTGTAACATGAGATCTACCATCTTAACAAATTTTCAAGTGCAAGGTATATCTTATTGTTAAGTACGGTTTCAGCAGATCTCTGAAACTCACTTATCTTGTGTAACTGTAACTTTATATCCATTGGACAACTTCCCATATCTTCGTCCCCTCTTCTTCTGGTAACCAGCATCCTCCTGTTCATTTTACACACTTGCAAATTAAACACGTTAGATTTTAGATGTCTCATGTAAGAGGAACCATGTAGTCCTTTTGTGACTGACTCATTTCACTTACTATGATTTCTTTCCGGTGCATTCATATTGTTATAAATGGTAGGATTTCCTTCTTTCTTAAGGCTAAATACTATTCCATCTATATATGTTCATATCACAATTTCTTTATCCACTCATCTGTTTCTGGATGTTGGAGTTGTTTTCATATCTTGGCTATTGTGAGTAATGCTGCAATGAACATGGGAATGCAAGCATGTTCCAGATACCGATTTCCATCCTTTTGAGTATATAATAATCCCCCTTAATATGTTCCAAGACCCTGGAGAATGCCTGAAACTATGCATAGTACCAAACCCAAATACCATCAACGGAAATACGTCCCTCTTTATGTGTTCCACCCACAAATTGAAGGCCTTTTCCATCTTGACTAAGCACTTATCATGCATTGTGCCCTTAACCTTTTGCAGTTTGCTGTATGACAGCAAAACTAACATCAATTTCTTTTTCCTTCTTCACAGTTTCTCAGATTGAAGATTCATTTTTACTATATACCTTAGCCACCTCACCATATGATTTTTTCCTTAAAAACATAAAAACTTTACAACTTCTCTTTGGTATATCTGAACTGCCAACATCACTACTCTTGTGCTTTGAGGACATTGCTAAGTAAATAGGGATTACTTCAACGCAAGGACTGTGACACTGTGGTAGTGCATCCAATTTGATAACCAAGACAACTTCTTAGCACCCAGCCGGTGGCTTTTTAGTGTAGACAGTATGGAGGCTGAACAAAGGGATGAGTCATTTCCTGGGCGGGATGGAGTGGGATGGTGTGAGATTTAAGAGACTGTTCTTTCCCCATTGAGTATTCTTTGTGTTGATTGAAAATCAGTTGACTATATGGATGTAGATTTATTTCTGGGTTTTTAATTCTGTTCCATTTGTCTATATTTCTTTTTTTTTAATGCCTGTATCCTACTGTTTTGATTACTGTAGCTTTGTTACATATTTTGAAATTGGGAAGTGTGATGCCCACAATTTTATTCTTGTTCAAAATTGCTTTGGCTATTTCATCACTCTCGCTACTCAGAATGGTGCATAATTTAAAATTTATGAATTGTTCATTTAATTTTCCATTTAATATTTCCAGACCACTCTTGACCAGGGTAACTGAAATTGTAGAAAGTGAAACCATTGATAAGGGGGGATGCTGTGTACCTAGAGGTGGGATTACCAAATCACGTGGTTGTTCTATTTTTATTTTTTTGAGGATCCTCCATATTGTTTGCCATAGCAGCTGCTCCATTTTACAATCCCACCAACAGTGCACAAGGGCTCCAGTGTTTCCACGACCTCACCAACACTTGTCATCTTTTGCTGTCTTGATAACAGTCATCCAGACAGGTGTGAGAAATCTAATTGTAGTTTCAATTTTCATTTCCCTGATGATTAGTGGTGTTGAGCACCTTTTCATATACCTATTGGCCATTTGTGTGTCTTCTTTGAAGAAATGTCTGTTCAGCACCTGTGCCCATTTCTAAATGCGGTTAAATATGTGCATGTATGTGTGCATTTATTTATTTGCTGCTGAGTTGTATAAGTTTCTTACATATTTTGGAAAGTAGCCTCTTATCAGACATATGGTTTGCAAATATTTTCTTTCATTCTATGGATTGTCTTAGCTGGGTGGAAACTTTTTAGTTTGATATAGCTCCACTTTTCTATTTTTGCTCTTGTTGCCTTGTTTTAGTATTATGTCCAAAAAAATTATTGCTGAGATTGTGTCGGGAAGTTTATCCCCCTATGTTTTCTTCTAGGATTTTTTATAGTTTCACATTTTGCTTTTAAGTCATAACTCCATTTTCAGTATGTATGGTGTACATTTTAATCTTTTGGATATAGCTATTTTCCTCAACATTATTTATTTAAGAGACTGTTCTTTCCCCATTGAGTATTCTTTGTGTTGATTGAAAATCAGTTGACTATATGGATGTAGATTTATTTCTGGGTTTTTAATTCTGTTCCATTTGTCTATATTTGTTTTTTTAATGCCTGTATCCTACTGTTTTGATTACTGTAGCTTTGTTACATATTTTGAAATTGGGAAGTGTGATGCCCACAGTTTTATTCTTGTTCAAAATTGCTTTGGCTATTTGGAGTCTTTTGTGATTCCATACAAATTTTAGACATTTGCAATCACTGTAAATTGGTTCTTTGTACCCTCAATGAATCCCCAACAATTTTAAAAAATGCTATTGAGTTTTTGATAGCATTACATTGAATCTGTAGTTTTCTTTGGGTAATATAGATATTTAAAAAATATTAGTTCTTTTAATCCATGAACATGGGATGCATTTCCATTTATTTGTGTCTGCTTCAATTTCTTTTATCAATGCTTTATGTTTTTTGGTGTCCAAGTCTTTCACTTCCTTGGTTAAATGTATTTCTAAGTGTTTATTTTTGTGCTATTGTAAATACGATTGTTTTAATAATTTCATTTTCATATATTGTTGGTGTATATAAATACAGCTGATCACATTTTATTTTGTTTATTAATTTTTATATGTTGGTTGTACCCTCTAATTTTACTAAATTCATTTATTTTTTTAACAGGGTTTCCCCTCCTCCCCAGTGGAATTTTTAGGTTGTTTTTTTTTTAAATCATATCATCTGAAAAAAGAGATAATTTTACTTGTTCCTTTCTGATTGCATGCCCTTTATTTCTTTTTCTTGCCTAATAGTTCTGGCTAGGACTCTCAGTACTATGTTAAGTAGAAGTGGTGAGAGCAGATATCCTTACCTAAGAGAGTTATTATTGGTGAGAACCATTTAGTTCTGAGGAAACTTGTAATGGAAGAAAAAGTATCCAATGTACACAACCCTATTATGAAACTAATTTATAGCTTTTATATGAAAGCTATAACCTAATTATAGCCTAAGAATATGGGGAGGAGAAGGGAAGGGGGAAATGGGTGGAGGGAGGGTGATTGGAGGGATCACCTCTATGGTTTACATCTTTCAAGGGTACAAGTGAATCTTTCTAAAAGTAGAATATAAATGTCTTAACACAATAACTAAGAAAATGACATAAAGGCTATGTTAACTAGTTTGATGAAAATATTTCAAATTGTATATGAAAACACCACACTGTACCCCATGATTGCATTAATATACACAGCTAACATTTAAAAAAAAAAAGCTTAAACTGAATCTTACATTCACTTCCTAAAACTAGTCCCCAGGAGCTGACTCCCTGTGTTATCCCTGGTGATGCACACTGAAAGGAGGCTCTATGTTCTCATAACACACACTAGTGGGAAAACCAAAGGGTAAACACAATTTTTTTTTCTTTTTTGAGACAGAGTCTCACTATGTCACCCTTGGTAGAGTGCCATGGCATCACAGTTCCCAGCAACTTCAAACTCTTGGGCTTAAGCGATTCTCTTGCCTCAGCTTCCCAAGTAGTTGGGACTACAGGTGCCTACCACAACGCCCAGCTATTTTTTTTTGTTGTTGTTGCAGTTGTCATTGTTGTTTAGCAGGCCCAGGCTGGATTCAAACTCGCCAGCCTCAGTGTATGTGGCTGGCGCTGTAACCACTAAGCTATAGGCACCAAACCGGTAAACACTTTTTTAAAAAAAGAAACTGTAAGAATGTACCTGTGAGCATAATCTCTGTGTGTCTGAAGCGTCCTTGGTATCTCCAGTTTTAGTTTAAGAAATGAACTCAGCTACTGCAATGTAACAAGTCTTGGTTGTCAAGAAGCAGTTAAACCTACAAAATATCATCTTTTTTCATAGTCTGGAAGGTAGTAGTGAATTCTAGATGTTTCACACTGCAAAGCATATGTAAAGGAGCTGGTGTGAAAATGCCCAGCAGGAGGCAGAGGAGAATGAGTTAGTGGATGCAAAAGACCAAGGATCCTCCATGTGCACCTTAGAGAAAACCATATGTCATCAGTGGCATTTCAAGAGTCCTGGCTCCGCTATAGAATACACAGAACTGCTTTCATTTTTTTCTAGTAAGCAAGTTCCAAGTTCATAAATTTTACCAAACTGTCACTGGTATGGAAATGAGAACTTCCAGACCCACAAAGCTGATTTCTACTCACAATTCGAAAATCTGATTTGAAATATTACATCAAAAATCTTAAGTCTTCTCCTAATCACCCCTTGCTCATGAATTTAGATCAAGCTGTTCAGTGTATGAGGAGCAGTTATCTGGAGCCTAGAAAAAAAAAGCTGCAAATGTTGTTTTTTTGTTTCCCTCTTACAAGAACCTGGGGTACCTACAGCAGAGATGTGATGACCAGGACATCGTCAGATGTAAATATTGACTCCTTGAGTAATCCAAGCAACTGTATGAAAAACTTATTCATATATTGCTTATCATTCTATTATGCTGCTGTTGCAGAGGAAGGAAGGAAAGAGACTGACATTTGGAGATCAACAGGTCACAGGACCCATGTCAGACACTGCTGAATATTCCGTGTGTGTGTGTGTGCGCGCGTGTGCACAGCCACTATGACTAATCAAAGGCAAAAGAACTAGAAGCCAGAGAAAACATGTAGGAAAAGCAGCTTAGATTTCCTGACTCCACTGCACATCAGAAAGATGACAGGAATAAAGGCAGTTGGCATCTGTGACAGACTACTTAAGTTTTCACCCAAGGGACACACAGTAGAGTCCCTGTCGCACAGTCAAATACCCACAGAAAACAGGCACAGAGAAGCATGAAGGAGAGACCTACCAGAGAGACATCAAATGGAGGAGTGAGGACTTTGATGTCCAACGCTTTTTCAGAATGGGGCCCTTGCTAATTTGGAAACTTCCTAAGGTGCCCCTAGATTTTCCCAACATAAATATGTTGTGGTTGGGCTTCTCCCGTAGTATATCCTAAGGCAAGGATTCAAGCTCAAATTTGTTTGAGAGGAGCTCCCTGAAAACACTGGGAGGGAAGAGGGAAGGAAAGGCAGCCAATACAGGGTACTGTGGGTGTCAGGCAACTCGCTGTGCAGATGCTGAAGCTCATTCCCACTGGGCGCTCTGTGTTGCAGAACACGCCCTATGTGCTCCACTAGGGGTCAGGAGTGAGCTGAGGTATTTATACCATTGTATAAATACACTTGAGTTGTCAGTCATCTGTTGATGGTCCTACTTAAAGGGCATCAATCCTCTGGCTAGCTGGCTTGCCACAGTGAAAAGAGATGCAGGATACAATATAGCAGTAATGACTTTGGAGACCCAGCCAGGGCATCCACAGGATTAATGACAAACTGCACGTGCTCTTCATTCATCCAGAGTACTACCGCGATTAGGACACGTTGCTTAGCTGCTACCGGATATCAGAAGGGGAGGAGCGTTATGTTGACCAAAGAGCTTGTGGGAACCAATCATGTTTTCGTGCCGTGTCACTCTTCTCCGGTAAGTATCCTGTTGCCTTGTGGTAGTAGAACTATGCGTTTGGCTTCCACTTGATGGAGTAGATGTGCTTTTCCTATTCATCTTGCTAAGTGTGACTAAAACCCCAGGACATCACATCTAAAATAACCATGAGACACACATGACTATATTTAATGCTACTAAACAGGACACTTAAAAGTGGTTGAAATGGTACATTTTATGCGTATTTAACCACAACCAAAACAACAACAAGAAAACAAAAACAAACGTAAGAATCCTCTGAAAGGTGGA
>CAUYQV010099625.1:0-32302 GCA_963574575.1 Galagoides demidoff | reverse complement strand
GGAGCCTCAAGCTATCCCCCTGGGTAGAGTGCCATAGCATCACAGCTCATAGCAACCTCCAACTCCTGGGCTCAAGCGAGTCTCCTGCCTCTGCCTCCCAAGTAGCTGGGACCACAGGCCCCGGTCACAACGCCCGGCCATTTTTTGGTTGCAGCCATCATTGTTGTTTGGTGGGCCCGGGCTAGGGATTCGAACCTGCCACCTTAGGTGTACGTGGCTGGCGCCTTAGCCGATTGAGCCACAGGCGCCGAGCCAGCAACATAATTTAAATGAAAAAGTAAGTTTTTTGTACATGGTATCCCACCTTCCAAATGCCTGTTTACTGATGAAGCCGTGAACACCCCTGCAGCCACGTAAAAAAAAAAAAGATCTTATGACTCTCTCATCAAGGCAGCTGAGATTCCGGGACACGCATAGCCGCTGCCCTTGCGGAGACCAGAGAACCCTGGAAAGAGCTGCTCTCTTCCTCGGCACAGTGAGGCAAGGCCTTTTCCTCTGCGGGCCTGTAGTCTTCCTGGACTCACCTTGCCTAGTGCCCTGTGGAGTAGTAAGGAACTATTTACTTCCCTTTCTGCTAGGTTTTCTTCTTTACTGAGTTTAGGGTTTATTTTACTCTAATTGCATTCTATAAACAAATTTTTAAAACAAATCTCTATGCATTCCCCTTTTTAAGCATTAACATACCTTCAAGATAATTTCTGGGTGGTACCCATAGCTCAGTGGATAGGGTGCTGGCCACATACACCAAGGCTCACAGGTTTGAATCTGGCCCGGGCCTGCTAAAACAACAATGACAACTGCAACAAAAAACTAGCTGGTCATTATGGCAGGCACCTGTAGTCCCAGCTCCTTGGGAGGCTGAGGCAAGAGAATTGCTTGAGCCCAAGAGTTTGAGCTTGCTGTGAGCTATGATGCCACCGCACTCTACCCAGGGTCACAGCTTGAGACTTTGTCTCAAAAAAAAAGATAATTTCTTAAGTCATTATTTGCTAATGACATTAAAGAGATAGGCTAAATATGTGCTTCTTAAATCAGGGCTTACACACAGTTATGGTGTCTGCAGTAGGGTGGGTACTTACAGCCACAGAAAGAGTATGTCACATCTACTGGTAACATCAATTTGACTTGATGGTGAGGGATTTAAAAATCTTCCCCATCATGACCTGGAAACTACTCTGATGTGTATCTCCTACTCCTCGGACTCGCCCCTCACTGGTCCCATCCCACTGGCCTCTTCACTATTCCTTGAACAACTTCTTGCTCCTGCCTCGGGGCCTTCATATTTCTGCTCACCCTACCTGGAATGCTCTTGCCACACACACGTCTGGGTGGCTTGCTACGTGGTTGCCTTCAGCCCTTTACTCAATTATCATTTGCTCAATGAGAAATTGCAGGTTGTCCATCCTGAATTTCCCAATCCTCCCAGTTTGATTTCCGTTTCCTCCACAGCACTTACTACAATTTAAAATACTACATACTTTATTATTGATATTTTTGTTATCTGTATCTTCTTCTAAAATGTCAGCTCCATGAATCCAGGGTTTTTAATTGTTTAGTATAGAAAGATACACAATAATAGAAAGAACATTATAGAGAATCCCCAATATTCTGTTTCAACAATTTTTAATATTTAACCAATCTGTTTCCTCTATCTCCCTGCAATATTTTATTTCCTTGAAGTATTTTAAAGCAAATCTTAGACATAAAATTCCGTGTTATTTTGCCTATAAATTCCGTGTATGGCTGTGAAAGATTTTTGGTTTATAGTTTTTTATATCATCACACCATTAACATTAAATTAACAATAGTTCTTTTTATCACTTATTCTCAGTTTGTATTTAAATTGCTCGGATTACCTTAAAACCATCTATTTACATTTAAGTTATTTGAATTGAGGCCCTAGGGAGATCCACATATTGCATCAGACTTTTTTTAAAATATCAGATTAGTGTGGGAATACATATGATGAAGTTACAAGGTTTGCTTTGGTAAGGTTAACGTCTGAGTTATAGTTGTGTCCTTCGCCCTGGAAGGCTGCAGTATCACCCAACCCGCCTGCCTCTCCCCCACCTGGATCTGAGTTTCCCTCTCATGTGAGCAGGTAGTCATCAACCTCCCACTGCCAGTTTAGCACTGAATACATGTGATGCTTGTTTTTCCATTCTGTTGATACTTTGCTTAGGAGAATGTGCTCCAATTACATCCAGGTTGTTATAAAAGATGCAAAATCTCTATCTTTTTATGGCTAAATACTATAACGTGGTGTTGAAGGGCACTTGGGTTGTTTCTACATCTTTGCAATTGTGAATTATGCTATTATAAACGTTTGAGTGCAAATGTCCTTACCATAAAATGTCTTTTTTTCTTTTGGGTAAATATCTAGCAGCAGGATTGCAGGATAAAAGATCAACTTTTAGTTATTTGAAGAATCTCCAAATGTCTTTCCATGAAGGCTGTGCTCGTTGCAGTCCCACCAACAGTACAGGAGTGTTCCCTTCTCTCTGCGCCCATGCCAGGACCTGCAGCTTTGGGGACCGTATGATGTAGGCCATTCTAATTGGGGGTAAGTGATTTCTCAAAGTGTTTTTGATTGTATTTCTGCAGGGATGAAGAGCATTTTTTCCCTGTGTTTGTTGGCCTTTAGTCTGTTCTCATGAGAAGAGTTTCTGTTCACATGTCTTGCCTGGTTTTTATGGTGTTGGACATAATCAACAAAGCAAAGAGAAACCCTACAGAACGGAGGATGCCACACATCCAAGAGAGGGCAAACTACCAGGATCTGCAAAGAATCATGTAAATCAATAAGAAAAGTGCCTTTGGCTCCTAAATCTCTTCCTCCCACTATATTGACTTGTTGAAAATACTGGGACATTTGTTTTCTAACACATCACACACTCTAGATTGGCCTGATTGCTTTCTTGAGGTCTATTATCACCCTTTACTATTTCCTATAATCTGGTTGAGTTTTCCTCTCATGTGAGCATATACTTGTTAATCTAGTAATACAGATATAATATGTTAATGCTACTATAGATACAAAGGTTTAATTATACTCAGGTTCATTTTCCCAGAGAATAATTCTGCGTTCCTTCCTGCTGTACCACATGTGAACCACAAAATGACTGGCTGGCACACCTTTAATGATGCTGAGATAAATAAGAGGCTTAAGGTAATGTCAGCCTGATGCCTCCATGAAGTTCCTGAAGTTCCTCATCAAAAGTCTGCCTGATAGGTGAGAGCTTACCAACCCCTTCCTCCTCCCTTTTCACCCTTCCCTCCCCCCCACAATGTAAGAGTATCCCACATATCCTCCCTGCCCCATGAAGGGTGCAACTATAACTTGAACTTTACCTAACAAATGCAAAAATCATTTATACTCTCATAGTAATCTGAAATAATAACAAATAAGTAAATAATGCTTTTTAAATAAAAAAATAAATAAATAAGTTTGCCTGATGGTGGAGTGTCCATTCATGATGGATACCTACAATGATTATTTTATTCTATCATTATTTATCACTTTTTATCATTTATTATCTAGAATTCATTCTTAAAAGAAATCTTTCCCATATCAACTGTTATTTGGGGTAGAATAAATGTACATATTTTTTATCAGTTGTCAAGAGTAATGAGTTGGCACCTCCGCCAATTCCAGTGAGGGATTGATACCTTGGAGCGAGTTTGTTCTGTTTTGTAGTGTTGCCCGTCTATGTTTTGTCTCATCATCAACTCATAAATTTTTATATGATTGCTGTGTTTTGATCTTGTTTAGTCATCAATATTTTTGATGCTCATGTTGTCTCAGTTTAGGCCAATGGGACCTCTTCAAGCGGACTATGTGTCCATTTAATATGACCACGTTAGTATTTGATAGCTTCCATGCTTTCTGGCATAACAAGCTGTCCCAGAAATCTTGAAAATTTCCTGAACATTTTCTGTTCTAGAATCAGACAGTTCTCCAAGGAGACCTAAGTCCTTTTCATGGAAAATATTATTCTATTAATAGAATGCTAGTAGATTTTCATTCTTTCTAAGCTTTTTCAAAGACCAAGCTGGGACAATAGCAAGATCTTTCATGAGTGGTCTTTCATGAGTCATCCACCGTGTGTTTCTTAGTTTCCCTTTTTGTTTGTTGGATTGCTCCGCTGCCTCTCCTCACCCTACTACCCTTGGATGTAATGTAAAATTCTTTTACCATGTTAAGAAATCATTAAAAATACAGGTACTATGACCTCTTTTTAAAGCTGCAAAAAAAAAAAAAATGTCATGGCGGATGACTCATGGGATCTTTCATCTTTCTTAGCAAGATGATGTGGAATCATTACTGACATTTCCAATTCAAATGCAAAATCACAAGCCATTTTACTATGTTATTCTTATTTTCCTCTTGTATGGAAACTCTAGGTTCCTAAATCATGAACATAATTACTTAATACTTTGTTCTACAATATATTTTGGTTTTAAAACAACAGTGCATCTAACAGTAAGAATTTCCATTGCAATTTAAAGGGTTTTTTTGTTTGTTTGTTTTTGGGGATTTTTTGGTGGTACTTTTTGTCATTATCCCACTAGAGATATTCAGGCAGAATGCTATTTTTTAAAACCACTTGATACAATTAGTTTCTCTGTGTGCTTATCCTGCCAACTTTTTAATGCCACTAAGTTCATTTGTTTCATATTTGTTAGTTCAATCTTTAGGTATATTTAGGCATAGTTTCCCTCTTTACCTAATACTGTTTTTAATTACATAAAACAAAGCCAACCCTTTATAACATAGTACATTCACTGAAGTCCCACCTTCATATCTGGTTTTTCTATGTTTCCACTTTCCAAATTTGTATTAGTTTCTGGCTTAGACTTTTACTGTGGATTCCTGAAAATACAACCAAATATATAATTTGAATTTTCATGCCTACCTCTTTAATTATACTAAGCATATTTCAAACACTATCAGCCAACCTTGCTTTTCTCAACTTAGCAGTACATACTGCAATACTGCAATGAATACACAGAAATCTTCCTCATTCCTTCCTATATTTGCAAAGTAATAGAGCAGATGTGTCATAGTTTATTCAGCTCCTCCCTTATTAATGCACTTTGAGTTTGTTCTTATATTATTACAAATACTACAATATTCATATGTGTTCATGTGTATGCCATTTTGTATTTTTGTCTGTATGTCTTTAGGATTCCCAAAGATGGGATTTCTGAGGCAAAGGGTAAAGACACGTGTAAATTTTCCAAACACAGAGTAAGAATTTTTTCCACCATATTCCTAGAACCTAGCATAATGTCTGACACATAACAGGCTCTCATTATTTTTAATAATTAATTGTTTTATTTTATATTATCACAAATAATAATGTATAAATAGGTGGTTTTCATGTCTTTCCTAAGGAAGATTCATAGGAGGGCATCTTGGTTACTATAATTTTGTAAAAAGATGTCATTATTAGCACCTGATTAATATTATGTGTTAATATATATATGAATCTTAGATAATACTTTCCAAAAATTCAATCACTCAAAGAGGGAATTTGAGAGAGTGGCATTTAAAGTTGTTTTCTGAGCTCGGTGCCTGTGGCTCAATTGGCTAAGGTGCCAGCCATGTACACCTAAGGTGGTGGGTTGGAATCCCCAGCCCAGGCCCGCCAAACAACAATGATGGCTGCAACCAAAAAATGGGTGGGCGTTGTGGCGGGCGCCTGTGGTTCCCCCCTACTTGGGAGGCGGAGGCAGGAGACTTGCTTGAGCTCAGGAGTTGGAGGTTGCTATGAGCTGTGATGCCATGGCACTCTACCCAGGGGGATAGCTTGAGGCTTCATCTCAAAAATAAAAAATAAAAAATAAAAAAATAAAGTTGTTTTCTGATTTTCTTTGTTAAAGAAAATCTCTAAACTTTTCTAAGTATGATAGCCCTCTGAGACACAACTTACCTAGGATTAATGGAGTTGATATTGGTGATACGAATATCATTTATTTGAATATCATTTAGCTGATTTTCCTACATTATCAAAGACCCATCTGGAAAATTTACCTTTTACTTTTTCAGGAACCAGATAGCAGCTGCTATATGCTCAAAAATGACCTGGACATGAGGCAGAGTATAAGGAAAATACTCCATCTAGAATATGTAATCATAATTAATAAGATGAGTCATCCTATCCCTGAGACTGTCTTAGAAAGGTCATTAGTACTTAGTCCATTGACAATGTGATTGGCATAAAATGAGGTATTGGAATTCTGAAGGTGTTCTGAGAATAAAAATTCATCTGTCTTTCTCAAGGATAAGCTTGGGAGTGATTAACTCTAAGCTTAAAAGAAAAGTCTCATTTTGGAAAAGAGAACATAATTTGTCAGAAGTATTTACATTAATATATTACAAACTATTTGACATCTGTTCAATAATCACAAAATGTCTTTCATATTGATACACTGGTGGTTATATTATCTAAGGTAACAAATCCATTAGTATGAAATTATTCTTCTCTAACAACTAAAATCACTATAGGTTAGGTAAAAGTTTGTAAAAATTCTATTTAAATTTCCTTTTCCTGGTTGGGCGAGGTGACTCACACCTGTAATCCTAGCATTCTGGGAGGCTGAGGCAGGTGGCTTGCTTGAGCTCAGCCTGTGAAAAGTCAGACCCCGTCTCTATTAAAAATAGAAAAACTATCTGGGTGTGGTGGCCAGGATCTGTAGTCCAGTTACTCATGAGGGTGAGATAAGAACATCACTTGAGCCCAGGAGTTTGAGGTTGCTATGAGCTACAACACCATGGCACTCCATCCCAGGGTGACTAAGTGAGACTCTGTCTCGAAAAAAATTTTCAGGGCAGTGTCTGTGGCTCAAAGGAGTAGGGCGCCGGCCCCATATGCCAGAGATGGTGGGTTCAAACCCAGCCCCTGGCCAAAAAAAACTGCAAAAAATATATATGTATTTTTTTTTAAATTAAAAAAATTAATTTCCTTTCCCTTGTGCTATTTCTTGACACCCTCAGAATATCTATTCCATCATCTTATTTCATTACTTCTTTGCAGTCATGAACTGTCAGTATGTACCAGAATTAATAGAACTTAGGCTCGGCGCCTGTAACACAGTGGTTACAGCACCGGCCACATGCATCCAGGGTGGAAGGATGGTGGGTTCGAACCCAGCCTGTGCCAGCTACACAACAACAACAATTACAACCAAAAAATAGCCGGGCACTGTGGCAGGCACCTGTAGTCCCGGCTACTTGGGAGGCTGATGCAAGAGAATTGCTTAAGCCCGGGAGTTTGAGGTTGCTGTGAGCTATGATGCCTGAGGGTGATGTAGTGAGACTGTGTTTCTAAAAAAAAAAGAAAGAAAGAAAAAAGAATTAAAAAATGGAAATGTACTCTGGCAGCCAACATATAAAATATCTTCTTATGGCCCCCACTTCCTGGTGCTGGTGCTCTTCTGTATCCCCTTCACCTTGACGTCTGTTCAATAATCACAAAATGATTATTGGACCTGACTTGGTTGGTGACCAATTGCATATGGCAGAAGCGATGGCACACCACTCTGAGATAAGGTTATAAAAGATACCACAGTTTCCATCTCAGCTGCTGCCTCTCTCCCTCTCTCTCCCATCACGTGGACTAGGGGAAGCAGATTTTACACACTGAATTGAAACTCAGTAATTGTAAGGCTTGGGTCTTAAAAGGCATGTGAGGATAAGATATAAAGCCTTGACTTGCATAATACAGAAAATTAAAATGATACCTGCACATAAAGCTCACACTCAAAGATTCTCAGCAAAGAAGGGATCCATAAAATTTGCTCATGAGATGCAACCATATCATGGCTTGGAGTTTAAATCCAAATTAACCACAGAGTCTCAGAAATCCCAAAGAAAAAATAAACAAATGAATAAATGAATCACACCGCCCCTTATTATTGGCCCTGACCAATGCCACTTATAAATATCAATGCATAGTTTTTAGCAATTAAAATCCAAAATCACATTGAAGAACTACAATAGCACCAAGAGAGGATTGGTTGCTAAGGGGTAAAAAATACTGTTAAATAGAAGGAGTAAGTTCTAGTATTCAACAGTATAGAAGGGAGATTATGGTTAAAAAAAGTTACTTGTATATTTCAAAATAGCTAGAAGAGAAAAATTGTAATGTTCACCTCACAAAGAAAAGATAAATGTTTAAGGTGTTAGATATCCCAATAACCCTGGTTTGATCATTACAAATTGCATACAGGTGTCAAAATATCACTTGAACCCCAAAGAACAATTGGGAAAAATGGAGGAAAAGAGAAAAAATCAGTTAATATAATCCATTGTATTAAAAGATTTTTGTGTGTGTATTAAAGGATTTAAGGAGTGGGCCTAAGGCGGAGGGACCTGGTGGAGCCGAAGTCACTCTGAGGCAGTGGCGACAGCGGCAGCCAGAGGATGAACAAGTTGGATGCCTTGAAAGATGATGATAATGGGGGCCATGATCAGAATGAAGAAAACAGCACACAGAAAGATGGTGAGAAGGATAAAACGGAACGAGACAAGAATCAGAACAGCAGCAAAAGGCAGGCTGTTGCCCCTGGACCAGCAGAGCACCCAGTGCAGTACAACTACACTTTCTGGTACTCCAGGAGAACCCTGGCCGTCCTACCAGTTCACAAAGCTATGAACAGAATATCAAACAAATTGGCACCTTTGCCTCTGTGGAGCAGCTCTGGAGGTTTTATAGCCACATGGTACGTCCCGGGGACCTGACAGGCCACAGTGACGTCCATCTCTTCAAAGAAGGAATTAAACCCATGTGGGAGGATGATGCAAATAAAAACGGTGGCAAGTGGATTACTCGGTTGCGAAAGGGCTTGTCCTCCCGTTGCTGGGAGAATCTCATCCTGGCCATGTTGGGGGATCAGTTCATGGTGGGAGAGGAGACCTGTGGGGCTGTGGCCTCTGTCCACTTTCAGGAGGACATCATTTCAATATGGAATAAGACTGCCAGCGACCAAACAACCACAGCCCCAATCCGGGATACGCTTCAGCGAGTGCTTAACCTACCTCTCAACACCATTATGGAATACAAAACTCACACCGACAGCATCAAAATACCAGGCAGGCTGGGCTCCTTTTTCAAAACCTCTGGAAGTCCCGGTTGAAGGTGCCATGACCCTCTCCCTCTCTGGACGGCACCATCATTGAAGCTGGCGTCTTCGGGGTCTCTTGTTCTGTTGGCGTGCTACCTGGAAGATCCTTACGTCCTGGACAAGAGGAATTGGAAGAGCATTTTATGTTTTAATAACAGGCTGACACACAGCAGCTACAACATCAGCTGAGATCACTTAATAAATGGTGCTAAATTAAAAAAAATATATCTAAGGAGAAGTATTGTGTGAGCATCTTCATTGATGCCAAAAAATTTAACACCAATTCTCATAAAAACATTCAAATAGATTTTCTATAACACATATACATATAAAATACATGCAAATAAAGATATATCTCAGCATATATATACAGATATACATATATAATATTCGCATACATAAATCATTATATAAACATATACAGGTGTGCATAACATAAATATTCATATGTATATATATACATATATGTGCATGTATGTATGAACATGTGAACGTCTCTCTACATATTAGAAAAAAAGTCAACATCGTAGAGAAAAGCTAAACATTGGCATTATTTGCACCTTAGATAAAGGAAGTATGTTCATCCCTGCTATTTAATATCATATATGAAGAATTAACCAATATGATAAAACTGAAAAAGGAATTTCACATATAAATATTTTAAAGGAGAAAATAAGACTATCACTATTTATAGATGATACATTTATCATTTTTCTTTTTTTGCAGTTTTTTGGCCGGGGCTGGGTTTGAACCTGCCACCTCTGGCATATGGGGCCAGGCGCCACCCTGTAGATGATAAATTGTATAACTGAAACCCCAAGCGAATTTACTATAAACTATAAACAATAAGAGAATTCATTAAGATAGGGAGTACTAAGTTAATATATAAGTACTATTAGTCTGTATTTGTACAAACAAAAACCTGATAAAAGATAATGAAGAGGAAATGATTCAATTCAAAATAGCAACAAAAACTAAAACAATTAAAAATAAACCGTTATTCCTAAAATAACTTGAAACATAACTTTTTAAAAATTATAATTTATATTACAAAAATACTCCTAAAGAACCCCAAAGTAGAATAAAAGGAATATCATTCCATATTTTTAGAGGGGAAGACATATCAGCACTAAGATATTAGTTCTACCTATGTTAATTCATAAATTCAACCAAATCTCAATAAAATTCCAAAGTACTTTTTAAAGAAATGGCCAAACTGATGCTAAAGCTCATATAGAAAAAACAAGCGTGGCCTGGAAAACTTTTTAAAAGATGTGCAATGAGGAGTAACTAACCCTTATCATATATTAAGTTATGATATAAAGCTTTGATCATTAAAATAGTATAACAAGGTTACATAACTAGACAAACCAATGGAACGGAACAAAAAGTTCAGAAAAAAGACTCAAATGCATATAAGAATTCAGTGGCATCTCAAATCAGCAAGATAAAAAGTGGACTTTTTAATAAAAAATGTTGGAACAACTGAGTAGCTAAAATAAGGCTTAGCCACACTTAGATAAATTCTTTCAGGATATAAGATTTAAGTATAAAAGTAAAACCACAAAAAAAATGGCAAAAATATAAGTAAATTTATACTTGTAATAAGGAAGTCCTTTCCAACTATGACTCAAATTTTAATAGTCATAAAATTTTGGTAATTGTATTTTATTTATTTATTTATTTATGTTGAGACAGAGCCCGGGGTAGAGTGCTATAGCATCACAGCTCACAGCAACCTCCAACTCCTGGACTTAAGCAATTCTTTTGTCCCGGCCTCTCAAGTAGCTGGGACTACAGGTGTCTGCCACAATGCCCAGTTATTTTTTGGTTGTAGTTGTCGTTGTAGTTTGGCAGGCCCAGGCTGGATTCGAACCTGCCAGTTCTGGTGAATGTGGCTGGCTCCTTAGCCTCTTGAGGTACAGGCCTGGTAAATGTATTTTTAAAAATCATCTTCTGTAAGGTAAAAAAAAGCACATCAAAAGACAAATCACAAGAGTACGGGAAAGTACATGACATTCAGACCACAAGAGCCAGTAGCCCTTAGAATTTAAAAAAAAAAAAAAGTCAAGGGAGGGACAAAAAGCTCCAATGTAAAAATGGACAAATTGGCAAAGGATGTGAACAATTTACAGAAAAAGAAACAAAACTTTTCTTGAAACATAAGAAAATGTCTGTACATTAAAAGAAATAGAAAATAACATAGAAAAATAAAATCAGGAGATATCTACATAAATTATGTATGCAAACATCTTAAAATAAATAAGAACAAACTGAACAACTCAATAGAACAAATACTTGAACTGGAAATACATAGTAGAATAAATATTAGTTCCCAATAAATATATGAAAAATCCCATTTTACACTAATCAGGAAAATGCCTATTAAAAAACAACTGCATCGAGTGGTACCTATGGTTCAAAGGGGTAGGGCGCTGGTCCCATACGCCAGAGGTGGTAGGTTCAAATACAGCCCAGGCCAAAAACTGCATTAAAAAAAAAAAAAAAACTCATGAAGTTTTAAAAAATGGCATCATTTTATACCCATCTTAACAAGTCAAAAATTTAAAGTCACTCTAAAAGCTAGAAACAACATAACCATCTATCAACACAAGATGGATAAAAATTGTGCTGTGTTCAAAGAAATGAAATGAAAAAAACAAAAGCAATAAAAGTAATGCTGAGTGAAAATATAAATTTCTACCTCAGCATATAAAATTTAGACTAAATATCACTTTGAGACACAAAAGGCTTGTGTCTCTCCTATTTCTTTGTTTCCTATAATATTTTAGACAAAAACTGTCCAGAGAAAATGAAGATTCAGGTCCCCATCCTCTAGTATAAGGGGCAGAGCATGGCAAATCTTGCTGGACCCCCAGGGACATCTCCCCATAGCATCCCTCCTCTTTTCCTTCTGGGTCTTGAATTTGTACTTATCACTGGCATTTTTGTGGCAGTCTACAAAGACGTGGCAAACATGTAGACAGTATTTTGTAAATATTTTGTAAAATTTGGTAATAAATATTTTGTAAATAGGAGTGCATTTAACTACAATTTCCCATTTCCCCCCCCCCCATGAATTTCAGGGGTGACTTTTGGGATGCCCGGTACTTTATTTCTCTGAGCTTCAGTTTCCTAATCTATAAAATAAAGATAGTAATATTATACCAATTTCCTAAACTTTGCTTTAGCATTTAGCAAAGTGACTGGCATGTCGTATAAACTTACTGTTCTTGATATTTTTCCTGAATTAGTTCAATAAATTGAAGACTGATGTGTGTGTGTATATGTAACATAAATGTGTATTTACAGAGCATATGCATATCAGTTTCTTAGAACATAACATGTGTGTGCTTACGAATCCCCCATCCTTTTTTTACTTTTGCACTTCCTGTTTTAATTTTAAACATAGCACGGACAATTTCTAGACAATCAATAGAACAGCTGCTGGGGAAAAAAAGAAATGAAATGGCTAAATGATTGAAGGTTGACACTGGAAGACTAGCTTTACGGTGAACAGCTGTGTATCCCAGAAATAAAACATTTGATAAATACATCATAACAGAGCACAAATTGCTATCTAATAGTAAGAACTCATAGACAGCTGAGAAGTATTGAAAAACAATGACAAAATTCCACAGTGTTGATAATTTTCCAAACAGGTTATCATTATATAAGAAACAAAGAAATCATAATAAATCACCACACAAAATCTAAATTTTATAGGATAAATGAACGCTGTGAAACATACTTTTGACATTTTAAGCTTTTAAAACATGTTTTGAGTACTGAACAATAAATGTAGGTCATTGTAAATGTCAGGGTTCTCCTTTCCCTCTAACACTCAGTCTCTGTTCTCATCCTCTGATCTTGGTCTATGGACAGACACTGCTGTCTGCACCCCACTCACATGCGCACGCACACACACAGACACACACACACACCTGTCGTCTGCCTTTTGTCCTGCCCATGGTGCAATCCTTATGCCTCCTCTGGGTTCTGACAGAGCCAATGAATCAGAAAACCTGAGTAACCTCTGTGAGGCCACATTGGCTACATGATACATGGGGCAAGTAAGTTCTTGCCTCTCTGAGCTCTTGTTTTCTTATTGTAAAATAGAGGTTAAAATGAGCTAACGTAACACAGACCTTTGAGAAAAAATTGTGACGCATCATTCAAATGCAAGATGTTATTAATGTCAAGGAACACTGTGAACTGTGTTTTTAGTTTTTTTGCTGTAAAAAAACTAAATTCTAGATTATGTTTCTCCCAGGAAACAAACAAACAACAACAAAAAGAAACCCTCAGTCTGTTTTGCTTCCTGTTTCTGTCCCTCCCAGCTACAGCATTAGCAGTAGGGTGTGAAAATCTCTTTCTTGCCTTCCTCAGCCAATGTGTACTTTTTTTTTTTTGAGACAGAGTCTCACTACATCACCCTCTGTAGAGTGCAGTTGTGTCACAGTTCACAGCAACCTAAAACTCTTAGGCTTAAGCAATTCCCTTGCCTCAGCCTCCCAAGTAGCTGGGACTATGGGCGCCCACCATGAAGCCTGGCTATTTTGTTGTTGTTGTTGTTGTTGCTGTCACTGTTAGTAGGCCCGGGCCAGGTCCCAGTGCATGTGGCCGGCGCCCTAACCACTGAACTATGGACCCCGAGCCACTAATATGTACTTTCAGGTTCACGCAGATTGCCTAATCTTCCATTTATTCACTTAACAAATACTAATCGACTATCATTTTTTGTTCCTTTTACATGTCAGGCACTATACTAGGTGCTTGGAGCATGTTCACAAAAGAAAAAACATCCTCACTCTCTCGAAGCTTAGCATTTCATCTGAGGAAGGGAGGAGGCAATAGACCATAAATAATCAATGTTGAAAATGACCAAATACACTGTGTCACAAGATCAAAGTTCTATGCCAAAAATGGAGGGCAGCAAAATAAAGAGGATCGGGAGGGTTTGGGTGAAGAAGGAGAGGGAAGATTCTGGTTTCCCCATCTCAGTGGCAAAATGACTTGAGAACAAAGACTCGAAAGATGAGGGAATAGCCCACAAGAATATGTGGCGAAGAGCATTCCTCAGAAAGGGAATGTCTGGGGCCGAAGGCCTGAGGTGAAGCTGTCTCTGCACGTTTGAGAACAACAAACAAGTGTCTTGTCTCGAGAAGCATGAATCAGGAGCATATCAGAAAGGGCCAGAAAATAACATCCTACATAAAACTTACTACTCTACTTCTTTATTTTATTTCAAAATATTAGGGGGTGCTAGTGTTCTAGTTGCATGGATGAATTATATAATGCTGAATCAGGGCTTTTAGTGGGCTCATCACCAGAATACATTGTACCTAACAGGCTAGTTTTTATCCCTCACTTACCTTCCAGCCTCCTGCCTTCTGGGTTTTCAATGATCATGTGTATCCATCATTCCTTCTCACTTATTAATGAGAATATGTGATGTTTTTTTCATTCCTGGGCTACTTCACTTAGGATAACATTCTCCAGTTCCATCCGACTTGCTGCAAATGACACCATTTCTTTCCTTTTGATGGCTGAGCAGCGCTCCATGTGGTGTACCTAGATGTGTGCGTACACACATGTAGTCCTGCTTGTATACACATGTGTGTGTGTATATTTACATTTATCTCATTTTCTTAATCCACACATCAATCGATAAGCACTGAAGTTTATTCCCTATCTTTGCTATTGTGACTTGTGCTGCAGTAAACATTCAGGGACAGCTGGCTTTTTTTTTTTTAGACAGAGTCTCAAGCTGTTGCCCTGGGTAGAGTGCCGTGGTGTCACAGCTCACAGCAAGCTCAAACTCTTGGGCTTAAGCGATTCTCTTGCCTCAGCCTCCCAAGGAGCTGGGACTACAGAAACCTGACACAACACCCAGCTATTATTTTGTTGTTGTTGCAGTTGTCCTTGTGATCTTAGCTGACCCCGGCTGGATTCAAACCTTGCCAGCTTGGATGCATGTGTCTGGTCATGTGTCCAACCAACTGAGCTACAGGCACCACCAAGATGTCATTTTTATATAATAATTTCATTTCCTTTGAGTAGATACCCAATAATGGGACTGCTGGATCAAATGGTAGGTCTACATCTACTTGTAATTCTTTGAGGAATCTCCATACTATTTTAATAGAGGTTGTGTTAATGTATAGTCCCACCAACAGTGTGTAAGTATCCCTTTTTCACTGAACTCATGCCAACATCTTTTGTTGTTTGGTTTTTTAATAATGACTATTCTGACAGGGGTAAGGTGGTATCTCATTGTTTGTTGTTGTTGTTGTTGTTGAGACAGAGTCTCACAATGTCACCCTTGGTAGAGTGCTGGACATCTCACAGCAACCTCCAACTCTTGGGCTTAAGCAATGCTCTTGCCTCAGCCTCCCAAGTAGCTGGGACTATAGGCACCCACCACAATGCCCAGCTATTTTTTGTTGCAATTGTCATTGTTTAGCTGGCCCAGGCAGGGTTCAAACCTGCCAGAATTGGTGTATGTGGCTGGCGCTGTAACCACTGTGCTACGGCCACCAAGCCTCTCATTGTTATCTTAACTTGCATTTCTCTAATAATTAGTGATACTGAGAATTTTTTCATACATTGTTGGCGATTTGGATATTTTCTTTTCAAAAAACTCTATTCATCAAAAAAACTGTTTATGTCTTTTGCCCACTTTTTAATGGGCTTATTTGATTTTTTTTCTTTCTGATTTGTTTGAATTCTTTGTAGGTTCTAGATATTAGTTCTTTGTCTGATAGACTGCAAATATTTTCTCCCATTCTATAAATTTTCTCTTTACTCCATTGATTATTTGCCTTGCTGTACAGAAAGCTTTTAATTAACTTCTACTTATTTTTTGGTTTTTGTTGATGTATTGGTCTTCTGTGTCTTAGTCACAAATTCTTCTCGTAGGCAAATGTGAAAAAGGGTTTTCACAATGGTTTCCTCTGGAATTTTTAGGCTTTCTCGTCTTATGTGTAGGCCTTCAATGAATTTTCAGTTAATTTTTGTAAATGCCAAGAGATAAAGATCTTATTTCATTCTTCTGCATGTGGCAATCCAATGTTACACATCATGTATTGAATAGGGTGTCTTTTCCCCAGGGTATGCTTTTCCCTTGGGCATGCTGTCACAAATCAATTGATCACAGCTGTGCTATATGGTTTTAGTTCTGAGTTCTCTATTCTATCTCATTGGTCTGTGTCTCTACATCAATTCAAGTAAAATGCTGTTTTGGTTACTTCAGACTTGTAGTATAATTTGAAGTCAGATAATATGATGCTTCTAGATTTGTTCTTTTGGTTTACAATTACTTTGGCTATTTAGGCTTTTTTTCAATTCTGTATAAAGCTTAGGATGATTTTTCGAAATCCATGAATGATGACATTGTTATTTTTATCGAAATTGCTTTGAATATGTAAATCACTTTGGGCAATGTGGACATTTTGTTTTTTCTTTTTGTTCAGAATATTATGAATTGCATATGTTTCGATTACATAGTTTGCTTTCGTATATTTAAAGTCAGAGTTATAGATGTGTCCTTTACCCAGGAAGTGTTCAATGTACCCATGCAATACACCAGTTGGGTGGGGCCCATCCTGTGCCCCCCTTCCCCCTTACTTGAGTTTCATTGAGATTTGCTTCCATATGAGTTATATAGGTGTCGATCAACTAGCTCCAACTTAGTCCTGAGTACATGTGGTCTTTGTTTTTCCATTCTTGCTCTACTTTACATAGAAAAATGGTCGCCAATTGCATCCAGGTTGTCACGGAAGATACTGTATCTCTATCTTTTTATGGCTGAATAATATTCCATGATACATATACCACAATTTATTAATCCATTCATGTATTGGTGGGCACTTGGATTATTAACACATCTTCATGATTATAAACTGTGCTGCCACGAACATTCAGGTATGAGTCACTTTTTTATAAAATGTCTTTTTTTTTCCCTTTGGGTAAATACCTAGTAGAGAGATTGTAGGATCATGGGCAGCACCTGTGGCTCAAAGTGTAGGGTGCAGGCCCCATAAACCAGAGGTGGTAGGTTCAAACCCAGCCTGGCCAAAAACCACACACACAAAAAAAATACCTAGTGGAGAGAATGTAGGATCAAAAGGTAGGTTTAATTTAAGTTATTTGTGTAATCTCCATACTACTTTCCACAGAGTTTGAACCAGGGTGTAATCCCACCTGTAATCCCACCAACAGTGTGTGAGTGTTCCTTTCCCTCTGCACCCGCACCAGCATCTGGGACTTTATGATGTGAGCCATTTTCACTGGGATTAGGGAACAATTTAACGTGTCTTTGATTTGCATTATCCTGATAATTAGAAATGATAAGCTTTTTTTCACGTCTGTTGGGTGTTAGATGTTTTTCTATTTGTTCGTGTCATCTATGATTTCTTTCATCAATGTTTTGTAATTCTCCTTATAGAGACCTCTCATCATCTTGATTAACTATATTCCTAGGTATTTTCTTTCCTTTGCAGCTATTGTAAAGGTATTGAGTAGTAAATTTTTCAGCTTTATTGTTATTAGGATATAGAAATGCTACTAAATTGTGTTTATTGATTTTATACCTGTGACTTTGCTAAATTCATATGTCAATACTAGGAGTCTTTCAGTAGAGTCTTCAAATGAGGTAGTTTGACTTACTCTTTACCAACTTGGAGGCTTGTTATTTCTTTCTCTTGCTGATTTTCTGTCTACGATTTCGTGTGCCATGATGAATAGAAGTGGTGATGGTACCCTTGTCTTGTTTCAGTACATAGAGGGAAAGCTATCAACTTTTCCCTGTTCAGTAGGATGACGGCTGTGGGTTTGTCATTATATGGCTTTTTTATTTTGAAGATGTTCCTTCTATGCCTAGTTTATTGCAAGTCATGAAAGTGTCCTAGGTTTTATCAAATGGTCTTTGTTTTTACTTCTGTTCATGTGATGTATCATATATACATATTTTTTATTATTTTGCTTACTTATACATGTATATGTTAGATTTTCACTTTTCTTTTCACAGAATTAAAAAGGCTAAATTTAATGACAATAACAATGTTTAACATAAGCATTGAGGACAAAACTTCATAAAAAACAAATGAAGAGGGCAGCACCTGTGGCTCAAAGGAGTAAGGCACTGGCCCCATATGCTGGAGATGGCGGGTTCAAACCCAGCCCAGGCCTACCAAACAACGACATCTACAACAAAAAACTAGCCGGGTATTGTGGCGGGCACCTGTGGTCCTAGCTACTTGGGAGACTGAGGCAAGAGAACTGCTCAAGCCCAAGAGTTTGAGGTTGCTCTGAGCTATGACACCACGGCACTCTACCAAGGGTGACATAGTGAGACTCTGTCTCAAAAAATTAAAAAAATAAAATAAAATTTAAGATTTTATTTTCCTGTCTCTTATTTCCTAAGAGAGACAGGAAGAATTTACTGAAGAAAGTAACATGCTCGGCTCGGCACCTGTAGCTCAGCAGCTAGGACGCCAGCCACATACACAGGGGCTGGTGGGTTTGAGCCCAGCCTGGGCCTGCCAAACAACAATGGCAACTACAAAAAAAGAAAAGAAAAATAGCTGGCCATTGTGGCAGGCACCTGCAGTCCCAGCTCCTTGGGAGGCTAAGGCGAGAGAATCACTTAAGTCCAAGAGTTTGTGGTTGCTGTGAGCTGTGACACCACAACACCCCACCGAGGGCAACAAAGTGACACTCTGTCTCAAACAAACAAACAAAAAATTAACATGGTCATATTCGAATTTTTACAGATTCCTGTACATAATATAGGATTCTATTTATATGAAGTAAAAGTAGGAGAAACTAATCTATAGTGTAAGGAGACAGACTAGTAATTACTCCTGAGAGGGCGGGACATAGTACCTGGCAAAGAATGAGAGGAGGCTTCTGTAAGGTTGGTAATGTTATGTTTCTTGAAGTAGATCCTTATTGGGTAATGCCTGCAGCTCACTAGGTAGGGTGCCAGACACATACACCGAAGCTGGCAGGTTCAAACTCAGCCTGGGCAAGCTAAAACAATAATGACAACTGTAAAAACATCAAAAAAAAAAACAGCCAGGAGTTGTGGTAGGCGCCGGTAGTCCCAGCTCTTTGGGAGGCTGAGGCAAGAGAATTGCTTAAGCCCAAAAGGTTGAGGTTGCTGTGAGCTGTGATGCCACAGCACTCTACCCAGGGCGACATAGTGAGACTCTGTCTTTAAAAAGCCCTCTTGGGCTTAAGAGTTTGAAGTACTCTACCCAGGGCAACAGCTTGAGACTCTGTCTCAAAAAGAAAAAAAATTAGGTCCTCGTTAGAAAGATGGGCTCAGTTTATGAAAAATTCACTGTGCTAAATATGAATTTACATGTCCATTTATTTGAATGCCAAGTTATCCTTAAAGAGAAAATTCTTTTGTATTACTTTTGCTGTAGGAAACAAAATGGGATGTACACAGGCAAAAGTTTAAGGAAGGCTGACCTAAGGAGTGGCGAGGCATTCGCAGGTGACCTAAAACACCACAAAGGGTTTGCTGGTTGAACATCTAAGGAAAAGAAAGGAACAAGAGGAATCAAAGGTAACCTGAGGTTGTAGGTTTGAAGACTGAGAAGGATTAAAAAAGATGGAAGCCTGTGGCCCTTAGCTTATTTATAAAGTGAGAAAATATACCCAAGATAATTCTTAAGGTCTTAAAAGAGTCATGATGACAGTAGTAACCATAAAAGCTTAAATAACTCAGAGACAAGCAGATGCCCGAACAGTCCAATGTAGCAGAAGATAGACTCAAAAAGATGTTTCCAATGAAGGTGTAATACCTGATGTATGTGAAGTAACAATTAAATTACATTAGCAGTCACTTAAGTAATTGAGTGTACATCAAAATTTCCCAGAGTGGCGGGTAGTAGAGGAGAAAGAATACCTAAAATTAGCTGAAGAATCAAAGATTAGGAGATATCTTTGGAAGAGGTTGACAAGTATGAATATGCATGACTTTAAACTACCGTGATAACAGTCAGGTGGGATATCTGTCTGCGTTAACTGAGGACTGCTATAGCCTCTGAACACTCCCTCCCCTACCCACCAGATCAATGTCATATGGGTAGGCTTTTAAAATAGGTCTTATGGACCGAGGGGGCTTATGCCTATAATCCTAGCACTCTGGGGAGGCCAAGGCAGGTGGATTGCTTGAACTCAAGAGTTCGACCATCCTGGGCAAGATCGAGACCCTCATCTCTACTAAAAATAGAAAAATTAGCTGGGTGTTGTGGTGAGTGCCTGTAGTCCCAGCTACTTGGGAGGCTGAGGAAGGAGACTGGCCTGAAACTAAAAGTTTGAAGTTACTGTGAGCTATGATGCTATGGCACTCTAGCCTGAGCAATAGAGTTCGAGACTCTGTCTCAAAAAACCCCCCAATAGGTCTTAAATCATATTTCACAGATTAAACTCTGAGAGATCACAGTAGCTGAATGGTCTAGGGGAATTAAAGACCATGAAAGGGCATCTTTACCAATGGATCAAGAACAGCTTAGGTAACAATCATTGTTTTCTTTTCTTTCTTTCTTTTTTTTTTTTTGAGACAGAGTCTTGCTTTGGTGCCCTCGGGCTCCAGTGATTATCCTGCCTCAGCCTCCCAAGTAGCTTGGACTACAGGCACCTGCCACAACTCCCAGCTATTTTTAGCAGCGGGGTCTCGCACCACTGAGCTCAGGCAATCCATTCACCTTGGCCTCCCAGAGTGCTAGGATTACAGGAGTGAGCCACTACGTCTCGCCACAATCATGGTTTCTTGAAATGTGGTGACCTAGAATGGAAGAAAACTTCCTCTGGGGTAGAATGAAAAACAGGTGAAAAAAAATTTTTTTTAAACTCCACATAATCATGTTTGGAATTCTTTAAAATGTTAAATTAACACAGAGCGAGAAAAATAACACCGTCTTGTCTTCTTAAATATGCTGTGCAACCGATACTATGTTATAAATAGGAAAAAACACCCCCACAAAAGCTGGCAAATTCAAGGAAACAAAAAAGAGCTATTTTAGGTTCCCTCTTTCCTGTCAGTCTGTAAGATCAGGGTGAAGTACAAGGGAACACACTTCTGCCTTAAAATGATAAAATGTTTTAATTTGGTAGAAATTATTGAAAAGACCAAAACAAGTTCTCCAGGAAATTAAAAGAAAACAAAAAAAGACAATCAGTCCCCTCAAAAGTCTTTAAAATCTGCCCTCAATCTCTATAGCCTTCTCAAGGCTAAATGATATACGTCATCCTCCAGGTCTGGATCTACTATTTCTATCATTCTACCTCTTGTGGATTTCTTAACCTAGAAATGCCATTCAAGAAAATAGTTATCTCCTACTAAATGTTTTTATACTAAATGTTCTTAATTAACTAAAGACAATATGATCATTTACGGCTTAAGAGAGCACTGGAAAAGAGCTGGTAGGGGCAAACCTTGGCTTTAGTAGCCGCTGAGGCAAGAGCAGCTGCTGCGGCTGTGGCAACATTTCCTTCAGAAATTTCATGTTCTACTTTCTTCTTCCCGATATCACTCTCTCTTTCTTTACATGTATCAGGGAGTTCTTTGTTCTCTTCAGTTTCCTTTTCTTCTGAAAATAGCAGAAAGCTTTATTACCAGTGTGCTCAGTCTAAACAATTCTTCTTCCCTTCGCCACATGACAAACTAGGACAATGCCTTTTTCCCCCCTTTCTTAAAGAATTTTGATGAACCATTCCATGCATTTAAGTCTGCCTATATTTGGGGTGTATTTTCCACGCAGCACTTTATCTTCCCTTTACTTATCTAAGTTCTATGTGTAGGTCTCCGGGATATAAAAAAAAAAAAATTAAGCATGAGACCAGGTATTTGTTCATCAGTCAGTGAAATGCTCTGGGAACTCTAGGGTCAGTAGGAAATCAGATACTGAGAACAGAGGGCTTCCTGGAGTCTGATAGGCACAATGGGATACAGCAATTGTCACTGAAAAGGAGAAAAAAAAAAATAGCATGTCTGTGAGGAGACTTCAATCATGTTGAATAACTGGTTTATCTAATGGGGCAAAATATAGCCACCTGCATTCGCACTGGTACATATCTGCTAAGTGAAACTCAAATACATACTTATTCCTGCATTATAAATCCAAAATAAATGAGAAAATATTTCTATGCAAAATGTCCACATTTCTCCAGTGCCTTTTTATAGTTTTATATATAATATAATCTAAGAACTTTCCTTAAATTACCTGATTTGGTATCCTCACTAACTTCACTATCCTGTTCCTTCTCACTGTTTTTTTCATTTTCTCCATCTTGTGCTTTACCACTTTCTTCTGTTTCATTTTCCACTTTGCTTTCTGCCTGAAAGGAGTACAAAACAAGATAAAAAGTGAGCAAAAACAAACTAGATTCAGAAGTGACTTTGTAGAGAGGAGCTAAGAAAGAAATTAACAAATTCATAGAAATACTAATTATCATCTCAGTATGTCTCCAAAGCACACAGTTCCTTCTCTCTGCATCCTCTGCTCTAAAGCCAAGATTATAATTCCTCAAGCAATGTCAGGGGAATTAGGTGATAATATATATTGATTAAACAGATAAGGGAGCGCCACAACAAAGCATTAGTGATCATGCTTTGGAGACTAAAAATTTCAATTTGTTAGGTCAGCATTTGATATCATTTGTTGATTTTTAAATATTTGAGTTTGAACAAACTACAGATTGATGCCTATAAAATAAGGAGATTATCACTGACACAGTCTTTGGAACACTGCAGGAATTGTAATCAATTTTATCGTCATCCTCTCCCTCTCCTTATTTATATACAATTTGAGAACACTACATGTAATCAAGATCTTAAATCCTTGTTTGTATATATTCACTCAAATAGTGTCTTGATTGCTAAGTATGTATTATAACAATATGAAGAATACAAGATCAGACACTGATCTTGAAGGCGCTGTTAAGTACTATTCTACTCAGCCCACCTTGTATTTACACTCTCTTAGGAAACAGGGATTAAACCACTAACATCCTAGGCACTTTCATGCTGTTCGCACACTGGCATTAGTGTTTGTTCTCCCCCACTAACTGAAATCTTTGATTCCCTAACTTCCATTTGAATTTATATAGTTCTACTTGCTTTCTACTATCTACCCCAATGTCAGCTTCTCATTAATTCTACATATTTTCTTTTCTTTTTTTTTTTTGAAGATGGTCTCTCTCTTTGGCCCAGACTAGAGTGCAGTAGCACAATCACAGTTTACGACAGCCCTAAACTTCAGGGCTCAAGTGATCCTCCTGTCTCAGCCTCCTGTGTAGCCATGCTATGGAGGCACAAGCCACCACGCCAGCTTCATAAATTCATTTCGGAATATATTTTTCTGCTAGCATTTAACCCTCTTATAAAATCACTTAATATTCTGTCATTCTATTCTGAAAACAAATATATGACCTGAACGTAAACCCTACAATTCATTATATGAAAGAACCACAACTTGCATATTCATATTTATGGCAGTGCCTGAAAAAGGCACAATAGAGAATACAGAGTGGATGTACCTTCCCTGAATGAATAAATGAAATGTGTCCTATATCGTGTGAGAACTATACTTAAACCAGAAAAGTACAAGTGGCTGACAGAACTATTTATAATCCCCAAGAAAGACTCAAAAGATCACAAAATGCCCCAACCATTGGCCTCTGAAAGGCACACCTTTCTATTGTGACACAGTTGAAATAGACTTTACCTTTTCAGACTGCTGACCATCCGGGTCTGTTTCCACTTTTTCCTCTTCAGCTCCTTCTACAAATAAAAGAATATGCTAATATAAATGTTGTTTAATTTGTGGAAAAGCACTTGGCTGCCCCCCTTAGGATTTCCACTTTTCTATATGTGTATTAAAAAAAAAATTCAGGGCAGTGCTTGTGGCTTGGTGGGTAGGGTGCCAGCCCCATATATGGAGAGTGGCAGGTTCAAACCTGGCCCTGGCCAAACCGCAACAACAACAAAAAATAGTTGGGCATTGTGGTGGGCGCCTGTAGTCCCAGCTACTTGGGAGGCTGAAGCAAGAGAATTGCCTAAGCCTAGGAGTTAGAGGTTGCTGTGAGCTGTGTGATGCCATGGCACTCTACAGAGGGCGATAAAGTGAGACTCTGTCTCTACAAAAAAAAAAATAAAGTTCAAACATTTTTTAAATTAAAACCACCCCTCAATTCATTTTAATTTAAAAGATACTTAATGAGTGTATTATTTTGAATCAGGTACTGGAGAAACACTGCTGAGCCAGATACTAACTGAAATCTCAAGAGCATCACCAAAAGCAAGTTCAGCACAATATAAGAGGCAAGTACAAACAAATTTTATGAGAAAATTGTTATTTTACATATGAGAAAATCATTAATTTTCTATACTTTTAGTAACCTAATGAAATGGTTGAACTATGTAAGAAAAAAAGCCTCTAAGAATGACAGGTGTGAATCAGCTACTCAGGAAGCTGAGATGAGAGGATCACTTGAGCCCAGGAGTCTGAGGTTACAGTGAGCTTTGATTGTGCCACTGAACTCCAACCTGGAAGACAGCAAGATCCTATCTCAAAAAACCAATACACACTATTAAAAAAAAAAAAAAACCTACAACTAAGAAACTTAAAAAACAAGTAAAAACACAAGTTCAGATGTTTTTTACTTGGTAATTCTACAAAACTTTTAGGGAAAAGATGATCATAATCTTTTCCAGAGAATTAAAAAAGGGGGAATATACCCTAACTATAATAAGTTTGTAGGGTTTTTTTGCAGTTTTTGGCCGGGGCTGAGTTTGAACCCGCTACCTCTGGCATATGGGGCCGGCGCCCTACTCTTTTGAGCCACAGGCGGTCACCCACTATAATAAGTTTTTTTTGTTTTGTTTTGTTTTGGACACAGAGCCTCAAGCTATCCCCCCTGGGTAGAGTGCCATGGCATCACAGCTCACAGCAACCTCCAACTCCTGGGTTCAAGAGAGTATCCTGCCTCAGCCTCCCAAGTAGCTGGGACCACAGGTGTCTGCCACAATGCCTGGCTATTTTTTTGGTTGCAGTCGTCATTGTTGTTTGGTGGCCCGGGCTGGATTTGAACCTGTCAGCTCAGGTATATGTGGCTGGCGCCTTAGCCACTTGAGCCACAGGCACTGAGCCTAAAATAAGTTTTAATAACTTTAAACTTTGCTGTAAATTACCAAATAAGTTTTATTCTCTGTAAATTTTAAGTATGTTCTCCTTTTCAGTCTTCTTCCTTTAATTTTTCTTAATAGACTATATTGGCTTTTACCTCCGTAACTATATTGAAGGGAAGTAGTAATATAGGTATTCTTACCTCATTTTAGTTTTAAGTGGAATACTGCTGGCATCTCACTGTGACATATACAGACCAAACTCGTAAGTGTTGCATCACAATATCTATAACCTAGCTAGAACGTACCTTTTTGCAAGCTACTCTTTCCATGCCTTTATTTGAACTTTATATTGTACCCAATCTGGTTTTCTTCCCACCCTTTGAATAACCTTGCATTTCAGTTTCTGTGATCTGTCCATATTGTTATACAGAATTGAATGTTGACTCCAAACTGCTCAGTGACATTTTAAACTTCTTTTTCAACATTAAGATCAAATTATACTTTCCTGGGGAAGCCTCCCTCAGTCTAAAATTACATGCCCCCTATGCTAATTCTTTTAGCATTTCCTATGCACAGACCTCCTTGAATAATTAATACTATACTTGCTATCTTCAATCCTCCCACCCTAGAATAGATTTCTCAAATGTGTGCAACGTAATACAAAAAATAGCCTCCAGAAGAGGTAAACTTCAGGTAAACAGAATGCCTAATTTGATGACATAGTCACCGAAAGACAATTATATAATGAAAATCAATTTGTTCCTGAAAATGTACATCCTGTTACTTACTAAAAATGAGTCATTAGGAAAGTCATTTAAATTCTAGCCAGTCCATAGAGGTTACAGGCTCAATTATGAGCTGCTCCAAAGTTTGATTATTATTATTATATTTTCTGAGACAGAGTCTCACTTTGTCACCCTTTGTAGGGTGCTGTTACGTCACAGCTCACAGCAACCTTAAATTCTTGGGCTTAAGCTATTCTCTTGCCTCTGCCTCCCAAGTAGCTGGGACTACAAGCTCCCACAACACCTGGCTATGTTTTGTTGTAGCTGTCATCATCGTCGTTGTTTACAAGCCTGGGCTGGGTTCAAACTCGCCAGCTGATGAGTGACTGACACTCTACCCTCTGAGCTACAGGCGCCAAGCCAATTATTATTATTTTTTGAGAGAGAGTTTTGCTGTCGCCCTTGGTAGAGTGCCATGGCATCACAGTTCACAGCTACCTCAAACTCTTGGGCTTAAGCGATTCTCTTACCTCAGCCTCCTAAGTAGCGGGGACTATAGGAGCCTGCCACAACACCCACCTATTTTTTGGTTAGAGTTATCACTGTTTTTCGGTAGGCCTGGGCTGGATTTGAACCCCCCAACTCCACTGTATGTGGCTGGCACCCCAGCCGCTGAGCAACAGGCACAGAGCCCCATCTTTTTTTTTTTTTTCTATAGTTGTTCATTGTTGTTTAGCTGGCCCGGGCCAGGTTTGAACCGCCAGCCTCAGTTTATGTGGCCAACACAGTAACCACTGTGCTAATAGCGCCAAGTCAATTCTTTTTCTTGTTTTTGTTTTTTTTTGTAGAGACAGTCTCACTTTATTGCCCTCAGTAGAGTGTTGTAGTGTCACACAGCTCACAGCAACCTCCAACTCCTGGGCTTAGAAGGTTCTCTTGCCTCAGCCTCCCGAGCAGCTGGGACTACAGGTGCCTGCCACAATGCCCAACTACTTTTTTGTTGCAGTTTGGCCAAGGCTGAGCTTGAACCTTCCACCCTCTGTATATGGGGCGGGCGGCCCTACCCACTGAAGGCATAGGCACAGCCCCAAGCCAATTCTTTTAATAAATACAAAAGAGCCCCTTGAATAAAACAAAGAGAAAGAGAAAAGCAAATTCCACATGATGTAAAAGTGTGATGATCAAATACTGATACACATTTTAGGTAGATACACTGGCCTAGGGTTGTTTTTAACACATGTTGTTTTAGAAGTGCCTGTCTTTAAAAGTAATTTTGTGGAAATCCTGTGGTGACAATATTGAAGCTGTTTAATAAGCTATTCTATCAAAGACAAGAAATCTAACTCAGCTCGGTGCCTGTGGCTCAAGTGGTTTAGGCGCCAGCCACAGACACCTGAGCTGGCAGGTTCGAATCCAGCCTAGGTCCACCAAACAACAATGATGGCTGTAACCAAAACAAAACAAAAAAAAAGCTGCCAGGCATAGTGGTGGGCGCCTGTGGTCCCAGCTACTTGGGCTACTTGGGAGGCTGAGGCAAGAGAATCACTTGAGCCCAGGAGTTGTGAGCTGTGATGCCAAGGCGACAGCTTGAGGTTCTGTCTCAAAAAAAAAAAAAAAAAAGAAAAAAAGAAATCTAACTCACTTCTGGGATTTATCTTCCTAGAAAATGAATTTTATAATATTATTATGGTCAGGATCGTCTTCTTCATCCCACAATGCATGAGGGACTAGTCCTACATAGCCTTCTTGACAACTAGGAATGGGTGAGCCATGATGGCTCATACCTATAATCCTAGCATTGTAGGAGACCAAAGTAGGGGATTTGCTTGAGGTTGAGAGTTCAAACCAGCCTAACCAACAAAACCAGACCCTGTCTCTACAAAATAGAGAAATTAGCTGGATGTGGTAGCTTGCTGTGGCCTCCAGCTATAAGGAAGGATTAAGCAGGAGGATCACTTAAGCCTAGGAGTTTGAGGCTGCAGTGAACTGTGATGATGCCACTATACTATAGTCCAAGCAACAGAGCAAGAGAAAAAAGGAAAACTAGGAACGATTAGTTAGGTTCCTCCATATAGCTATGAAAAACTGCATTAAAATTATTTTTTGGAGACCATTACATAGGCTGTTAAGGAGCTCAATAGATCATCTACTCATTGATAAAAAAAAAATTATATTTGATCATCTTATTTGTGGTTCAGTTTCCCCTAAAGCATAGTTAATTATAAGGAAAACATATCAGTTAACTTAATCTCTCAAATTTCTCTAAACTAGAATTAAAATACAACAAAGCAAATAAAACCAACACTTGATAGCAGAAAGTACAAATGAGCATCACAATAAAAAAAACTGACAGACCCTTGATTGGCCCTCGATTGGCCATTAAATGTGTATGCACATGTCAACTCTCCTAAGGGAAAGGGGTGAAGTCCTAAAAAGAGGTTAAGATGCATGTACTCTGGTAGTTGATATAGGAATCTTTTTTTTTTTTTTCCAGACAGAGTCTCACTATGTCGCTCTGGGTAGAGTTGCCATGGCATCACGGCTCACAGTAACCTCAAACCATTGGGCTTAAGTGATTCTCTTGCCTCAGCCTCCCAAGTAGCTAGGACTACAGGCACCTGACACAACACCCAGCTATATTCTTGTTGCAGTTGTTTTAGCTGGCCCAGACCAGGTTTAAACGTGCCACCCTTGGTGTATGTGGCTGGTGATGTAACTACTGTACTACAGGCACAGAGTCAATGGAAGAAAATATCTTAAAACAAATGATGAATTATTTAGGGTACAAAGAATGATGACATCTTTAAACTTACTTTGAAATCATTCAACAACAATAACATAATAAAAATATTTATTAGAACAGGGACGTAAATATGGTAAGGTTGAACTTAATCGGTAGGTATACAGGATTTCATGGTGCTATCCTATCAATATTTCAGTACATTTGCTATAATAAAAATGTTATCTGGCTTTGTGCCTGTGGCTCAAGTGGCTAAGGCACCAGCCACATACACCTGAGCTAGCGGGTTCGAATCCAGCCCAGGTCTGCCAAACAACAATGACAGCTGCAACCAAATAAAAAAAAAAAAGCCAGGCGTTGTGGCAGGCGCCTGTAGTCCCAGCTACTTGGGAGGCAGAGGCAGGAGAATCACTTGAGCCCAGGAGTTGGAGGTTGCCGTGAGCTGTGATGCAACAGCACTCTACCTACGGTGACAGCTTGAGGCTCTGTCTCAAAAAAAAAACAAAAACAAAACCATGTTATCATATCAGAAAGGGTATTTTGGGCTTGGCACCTGTAGCTCAGCAGTTAGGGCTCTGGCCACATACACCAGGGCTGGCGGGTTCGAATCCAGACCAGGCCTGCTAAACAACACTGACAACTGCAACCAAAAAACAGCTAGGCATTGTGGCGGACTCGGTAGTCTCAGCTACCTGGAAGGCTGATGCAAGAGAATCGCTTGAGCCCAAGAGTTTTAGGTTGCTGTGAGCTGTGACATCTCAGCACTCTATCAAGGGTGACATATGGAGACTCTGTATCAAAAACAACAAAAAGAAAAGGCTATTTTGTTTCATTTCCAGGTCAAGTAAAGAAAAATTTAGTAAAGTTGTTTAAGAGGATTGAAGGAGTAAAGAAATTTCTTTTCCTTTTTTTTTTTTTTTAAAGATAGATTCTTACTTTGTCACCCTCGGTAGAGTGCTGTGGCATCACAGCTTACAGCAACCTCCAGCTCTTAGGCTTAGGCAATTCTCTTGCCTCAGCCTCCAGAGTAGCTGGGACTACAGGCACCCACAACACCCGTCTTTTTTTTTTTGTTGCAGTTTGGCTGGGGCCGGGGCCCTACTCACTGTGTCACAGGCTCTGCCCAGGAAGTTTCTTTTCTGAAACATCAAACTCCTGGGTTTGAGTGAACCTCCTACCTCAAGCTGGGACTACAGGCACACACCACAGTGCTGGGCTAACTTTTCTACTTTTAGTAGAGATGGGATCTCACTCTTGTTGAGGCTGGTATTGAACTCCTAAGCCACCATACAGGCCAAAGAAAAGTTTCTGGGATATTCAAATATATTACATAAGTTATCTGAATAATAAAACATCAGTTTAACAACTTCTAGAGGGGAATCTATGCTCAATCTAAAAGTTAAAATAAGATCTTAAAAAATATAGGCCAGAGGCTCGGCGCCTATAGCTCAGTGGCTGGGGCGCCAGCCACATCCACCAGAGGTGGCAGGTTCGAACCCAGCCTGGGTCTGCCAAACGACAACAGCAACCAAAAAAAATAGCAGGGCATTGTGACAGGTACTGGGACAGCCTGTAGTCCCAGCTACTTAGGAGGCTGAGGCAAGAGAATCACTTGAGCCCAAGAGTTTGAGGTTGTTGTGAGCTGTGATGTCACAGCACTCTACTAAGGGTGACATGGTAAGACTGTCTCAATAAATAAATAAATAAATACGTGCACGCATGTGTGTTTCTGTGTATATCAGACTCTGGCACCCTTCTGTGTGCAAACCCTTCCATTAGATCCACCTCACTTAAAATAAATATTACAAATTTATAGTGGCTCACAGCCATCTTATCTCACATGACTGTTCTTTCCCGCCAATACAGCTACTTGTACAAAATCAGCTACTTATAAACATGCCTCTTTGCTGTTCCTCAACTATACCAGATAGCTTCCGTCCACGACCCTTTAAACTAGTTGCTTCCAATGCCTGGAACACACTTGCCCTAGATGTCTACATAGCAACACTGCTTACCTCATTTACATCTTTGCTCAGTCATCGTTTTGTCAGTGAGTTATTCTCTGACCACATAAAATTAATTACTCAAAGTTCACCCTCATATTCCCTATCCTACTTTATTTTTCACCAATGGCACTTACCACCCAACATATATATTCTATATACTTAAGCATTCCACATTTAACATATTTGATTAGATTTGTTGTCCATCTTACATCTCTAAAATATAAAGCCAACAAGGGCAGAAATTTTGGCCTACTTTGTCCACTAGTATCCTAGAACCTAGAATACAAAGAAATGACACGATAGGCTCAGCGCCTGTAGCTCAAGTGGCTAAAGCACAAGCCACATACACCAGAGCTGGTAGGTTTGAATTCAGCCTGGGCCTCCCAAACAACAATGACAACTACAACCAAAAAATAGCTGGACATTGTGGCGGGTGCCTGTAGTCCCAGCTACTTGGGAGGCTGAGGCAAGAGAATCACTTAAGCCTAAGAGTTAAAGATTGCTGTGAACTGTGATGCCATAGCACTCTACCCAGGGTGATAGCTTGAGGCTCTGTCTCAAAAAAAAAAAAAAAAAAAAAAAAGACATGATAACATAAAACAGTGGTTCTCAACATGTGGGTCACAACCCACAGGAACTGTATTAAAGGGACATGGCATTAGGAAGGTTGAAAACCACTGATATAAAACATTTACAGTTTTATTTATGCTGGTTGAGTTAAAAAATAAAAAGTCTCTTTGACGACCAACCTTCTGTCCCAGAATGCTTCTCTGGCACACACTGATACAGTGACTTGCACTATAGTTTGTGAATTTTTTTGTCATTCAAATGGCATAAAGATGAATCAACCACAGCGCATCTGCCTGGTGCATTTGCCTATTTGCTTACGCAGATCATGAGTTCTCAAGAGAGCCTATGTCCTTTACTATGGTAATGCTTCGGAGCTACAATGTCTTTAAAGATTCTTGTTCAATGAATAGAACTACACAGACAGCCTACATATTTTACTTCTGGAAGCTACATTTAAAAAGAGGTTGATTGCCTCGGCACTGGTAGCTCAGTAAGTAAGGCATCAGCCACATACACTGAAGGTAGCAGGTTTTAGCCCAGACCAGGCCTGCTAAACAACAATGACAACTGTAACCAAGAAATAGCTGGGCATTGTGGTGGGCGCCTACAGTCCCAGCTACTCAGGAGGCTGAAGCAAGAGAATCACCTATAAGCCCAAGAGATGGAGGTTGCTGTGAGCTGTGATGCCACAGCACTCCAAGAGCAACATTGTAAGACTCTACCTCAAAAAAAAAAAAAAAAAAAAAAAAGGCTCGGCACCTATGGCTCAAGCGGCTAAGGCGCCAGCCACATAACACCTAAGGTGGTGGGTTCAAATCCCCAGTCCGGGCCCGCCAAACAACAATGATGGCTGTAACCAAAAAATGGCCAGGCATTGTGGTGGGCGGTCCCAGCTACTTGGGAGGCTGAGGCAGGAGACTCGCTTGAGCCCAGGAGTTGGAGGTTGCTATGAGCTGTAATGCCATGGCACTCTACCCAGGGGGAT
>CAUYQV010099622.1:0-40977 GCA_963574575.1 Galagoides demidoff | reverse complement strand
CAGGCAAGAATTTAAAGTTACTACTTTTTTCTTTTTGAAAACATCAGAGTCAGTGTCATTTGAAAAACTTAATTTCAAAAGGTTCTGTTTAAGGATATCTGATTTCTTTTTTTTTTTTTTAAGACGGAGCCTCAAGCTATCCCCCTGGGTAGAGTGCCCTGGCATCACAGCTCATAGCAACCTCCAACTCCTGGGCTCAAGCGAGTCTCCTGCCTCAGCCTCCCAAGTAGCTGGGACCACAGGCGCCCGCCACAATGCCCGACCAGATATCTGATTTCTTAACCAAGATTTTATTTTAGGGGAAATGTAAAATTTCCCTGAAACATTTATTTTTCAGATTTTGGTTTTCCAAATGATAACAGGAAAAAAAAAATAAATTCATTTGGATATGTGTATGGTGAAATCTCCGGGAAGTTTAATAGTTCTTATCACTTATTTTTCATGTGGTTAATTATTGTATTCTCTTGTATGTAAGGGAATTTTTAATAAATTTATAGTATAAGATGAAGATTTTGCTTATGAATCCTTTCTTTCATTTTTAGCTGAGGAGATAAGAAACTATGTTCATTTAGTTCATTTTTTTCTGTTGCTCTCAATGAAAAGACCGGGTGAGCTTGCCACTACAGGCACTTTGAATTCTCTGCATTTTCTTTGCTATTATGTTGACTTAATCTGTGATTTAAATGACGAAGCTATGCAACAGTTTCTGCTTTTCCTCTCGCCAGTGTTTGTCTCCACAGCTGCTCCTTGTTCAGGGTTTTGTTCTCTTTTCAACAGGAAGGAATATCCACCCACACCGGTTTGAAGTACTGTATTAATGTCAACCAGAGATGTGGAAAGCAAGTCTCAGTGACGGCTGCAGATGCTGGATTCTCTATATCAAGCATTTTTCTTTTTTTGGTAAAGGCAAAGCAAAGTGGAAATTGACTGGGGATGTTGACTAGAGTGCCCTGGGTATTTTCCATGAACCTCACGCTTTTAGGTGTATTATTTCCTTTAATTCTTGCAACAGTCTTTCACATGGTTCCGATATTGTACACGTGGTCTACGTGTAAGAAAAGTAATAGTCATCTGATTTTACTGCATTATGAACTACCACAAAAGTAGTAATTCCCAATTTGGATTATATACCTATACATCTATAGATATGTATTCGTATATGGATACATATGGATGTATCCGTATATTACATATATGTATTTGTATATGGATACATATGGGATGTATCCATGTATTACATGAATACAAATAATATTAGGTAGTATACGGATACATCCATATGTATCCATATCCATATATATGGATGTATAGGTATATAATCCAAGCTGGGAATTTGGATTCAAATCTCCTTATTTGTTAATTAATCCCTATATGCTAAGAATTGCTCTTGGGCTAGGAACTGCTCCCATATATATACATATAAATGCTTTAATTATAACTCAATCTTCCTAACAACAAAATGGCACTATCATTAAAACCATCATACAGATAAAAATTCCAAGGCATGTGAAGTTATATAAGTTGTCCCAGGTCGTGGCACTGGTTCGTACCAGGGTCAGCATTCAGCAGCAGGCAACCTGGCCTCTCACCCTCTGCATCTCTGCCACTGCACTCCACTGCTATGCAAGTCTTTGGGTGCTTTTCAGAAGTGTAGTTCAAGTTAGTAACTCATATTTATTGAACTTCTGTTTTTACTCCCCCACACTGCGCATGCAAGGTGGCTGACTTTTAATGAGTTAGAACTTACGCATCTGAAAAGGTACCAGGCTTTCAAAGTAGCCACCTAAACTATTGATACTGCTTTTCCTTAAGATACATATGAATTGCTGTTGGGTAGAAAGTTGTTATTCTCTGAGGCTGGATTTGATTTTTACAAACAAGCAAAAATTTCAAAGGTAATTCTTGTGTTGAGGGGGAACATAAAATACAGAATCGTATCATAAACAGCGTTTAAAGTAAGATTTAAATCTTAACCCTGTTAAGATTTCACACTTTTTTTGCTTTGTTATAGAAGGCATTCCCCCAAACAGAGTTTTTTAGATATTCTGAGTCATCACGGCATCTTCTACCTTGATGGATATTGTTCAAGGTTTAAGACGTTGAAAAGGACGAACTTTGTTTGGACACCATCAGGCTTGATATGCCCATTTATAAATGATCTTCTAATGCTCTTCAACCTCATTTAAAAATTTCTTCTGTATTCCTAATACTACAGATATAAAATATGTGACACAGAAAAATCAAGTGCATTTTAGGTTGGGTGGGACATTAAAGACAGCAAATAGTGTTCTAGAAGATACAAATAAGAAAAAAAATAGAGAAGTTTTATTTGCTTTATTTGTAATCTTCGAGCTTACAAGAGGCAATAAAAGAGTTAAAAGTGAAATTATACTATTTTTACTAGTGATTTCTATGCTCAAAATTGATTGAATTTTATGTTAGAATTTGATGTTTTAAAGCTCTCTGAAAGCACGTTTATCTCTGCATTGGTGATTTATGAATAAACATAAGAATAAAAAATATCATAAATAAGATCCTTTCCATATTAGGAAATAAAGCACAAAAATGTAGTTCCCTGAAAAAAATCACTGGAGAAAAATCATTATACATTCAAAGGGTGCAGATTTTTAAGAAATTCTAAAAATTGACTATTCTAAAATAGTTAAAAGTTCTGACTATTGACTATGAAATGATTAAGCACGGGAACAAGCATGTGTTTTCCATGCCTTATCGACTGATCACAGATTCCTTTTTTTCACTTTTAATATCTAATAATGTTTAGCACCAGGGGTCAAACTGAAAAACTGGGTAATGTTCATCTCAAGAAGAAAGGGGTTTATAGGAAATATCCAGGTACATTTGGACGTAAGTAAAATATACTGATTTTTATGCTTTGAAAAATCATCACCAACATGAAAATTCTAGGTTCTAGGCAGGCCTAACAAGATGGATTAATTCCCCTTAAATTAGAAACACAAAAAATCTGGCAAAACTCTAAGGCAAAAATGTTTTCTTGTCAAATTCTCATTTTGTTTCCTATTTCTGTTCCTCGGAAAACCTGGCAAATCTTTCAGTGAATTTATCCTGGACTTACTTACTTATGGTCATAGATTTCACTTGCTTTTTCTGAAACAAAAATCTAAAAAAGAGATAACTCATTTACTGGAGCAGAATTCATGTTTCCCAAGTTACATAAGAGTTTGCTAACTTGGATGAAAGGTATAGACTAGTATGTTGTGGATAGCATTATTCCTACCCTAAGAATGCCTTTTACGTAGTAACCAACAGAATACGCTTAATAAACCATGTTTTAGCATTTAAATCATTTCTACCAAGGAATAATTTTAGAAGGATGAATTTCACACACAGGACAGTGCTTGCTCCCTTATAATCGAGTTCTCATACTGACTTTGCATCTACTTGGTTCAATTTCTCAGATGTTCTTTGGAATATGTTCAAACTGAGAAGTGTAATGAGATTCCTTAGTTTTCAGCATCACTGGAAGTTTAGTTATGTATGGAAAGCATTGCTATAATATTTATCATTGTTAGCAATTATTTTGTATAATTTAAGTAATTTCACAATGATCCCAAAATACATATTTGGAGATTGGCCCCATTACATATTTCTTTCCTGATTATTTTATCATTATTCAAATGAAGGTTTGTATTATCCAACTTAAGGTGATGAATTCACTTTTAGATTTGGGGAGATGACAGAGGGAAGAGAAAGGAAATAAGTGAAACTCCTGCTCCCTTCACATACTGACAGGGTTGAGATGTCCAAAAGCTCTTAGAATAAAATGAATTGAATTCCTTAAAATCGTTTTGAAAAAATTATATGTTGCTTTCTTTGGACCCTCATTTTCACTAAATTTTATTATATACATAATTATTTTTTCAACATATTATGGCCAATATGAGTGTTCCACTTTTTCTCAAAATAACTCTAAAAGACATACATTGAGTGGCTGATAGTCTACCAGGCATCCTCAAACCACAGCCCGTGAGCCACATGCAGCCCACCTAGGACATTTATCCGGCCCACCGGGTGTTTTTGCCGCCGCTGCCTGTCCTGCTTAGTAGCTGACTCGTCCCGGGGCCCACAGTCCGGCCCTCCAAGGGTCTGAGGGACAGTGAACTGGCCCCCTGTTTAAAAACTTTGAGGACCGTTGGATAGGCAAGAGATTATTTGCCTTTTAGGGGGTTGGGGGGCAGACAGGGTCCTGGTGCTACACACTGCTGCATCTCATCCACCTCCAAACCCTTCTTTTCTTATTTAACTTTCAGCGTTTATAATCTCAGCTAACCCTCCCTGCAGCTATCTGACAATGATTCAGTTATTCACTCAAGCATCCAGTACATGTTTTTCTTTTCAGATTTAAATGAAACGTCAGGGAATGTACAGGTACCGGATGACATAAACAGGTTAACTAAGGGAGACAGACTCTAAACACAGGTAACAAGTTCCTCTCAGAGGCATTGTCTGTACTTAGGAGGAAGAGGCTAAGCTAAATGAACCATTCCTGAGGATATAACATAAGACAGGAGTGAGAAATGGGTCTTTATTCCTTCTAATATCCTCAATTCATTTCCACACACATTTATCCCAAGTCAAAAAACTGGACCCCAGTCCAAGCTTCCTGACTAACTTCCTAAACAAAACAGAAGTTTTGAAATAGAAACTCTTCAGTGCCTAGCTTAGAAACATAAAAATACCATGTTAGCAAAATTCCCAGCCTCCATGACTAGAAGATATTTTAATATATTTAATACCCCATGCAATAGTTTGGAAAGAGGCATGACACACATCATTGATTTTTTGAAATTATTTTTATAATAAAGTATTTAAATATGTGTGTTGAAATATTGTCTGCAACACACATACACACACATTGAGCTAAGTTGACATGACTCTTTCTACCCAGGAGCTCAAAACCTCAGAGAAGAAACACTGATGTCAACTGACATGAGGTCAATGAGACAACTGCACAAATGAAAACCTAATTTTGTTTCTAAATTGATACTAAACACAAATGGGAAAAATGATACCTGCTACAAGTGACAGCCTGAAAGATATGCCCCAAATCTGCAGAGAATAGAGAAAGACTGAATCGTCTTTCAATTTGTCATAGAGTGTGGGAAGAAGTACAATTTGGAATCAGGAAAGGAGTCTACATAGAAAATAAGACTAAGAAATAAGAATGTAATAAAAGGCAAATTTTCTGTGGCTTTGGGCACACTTTTTGCTATTTCAGATCTGCCTAAGGACTTGAGTCCTCTGTAGTACTCCGCCTTCTGTTCCAGGGTGCCACATTCAATTCTGGATGTCAAATTCCATGCCATGGAGTTCTAGATCTACTAAAGGATTATCAGATGAAGAAATCTAAACAGAGTGTTGATATAACAAGAACCCTTTATCAGAGATGTTACCAGACATGAGACTTGCTCAGTGCTCGATAGTATTCCTATAAGATGCAAATAAAAAAATAAAATTTCAATTTCATATTAGTTTTGTAAATGCTGTTTATCTATTCCCTTCTTTAATAACCACAAAGTACATTAATATTTGGAAAGGTCTGAGAGATACAACCGTAGAAAAGTGTAAAATGTGATTGGCTATAGAAACCAGAAAATTCCTTAATGCAGCCCAATATTTCCTTGAACTCTGAGAATACACTTTGTGAGGCTTTGGTCTGGTTAGCTCCATGGCTAGGATCCACGGGTGAATGTCAAAGGAACTATCAACGCCACTAATGATGTACAGATATTTGAGTGTATTTAAATGTTTTCATGTGAGGGGAGATTATTGTTTATTATTGAATGTCTGCGACTTCAAATGTTCAAAACTCATTGACTCCACCTAAAGAGAAAAATTGAATTCAATTCAAGTTGGGGGACATGGTAAAAAAGGACAGGGAGAAGGGAGGAAGGGCGGGGTTTAAGTGCTCCCTCTAATGGGCATAATGTAAGGGTATAGGGCACACCTTTTGGGAGTGTTACACAAATACAAGACTGACACTACCTAACAAAGGCAAGTGCCACATGCCTGATAATAGTATAATACCTGTTAATCAGTAGTATTAATGTTATCAAGCAAAAGTTTACCTCATTATTCTGAATTGTTTAATAGCACATCTATGTATCTGCCAATGAGATCTTAATCTTAGTACGGAGATCTCAATTTAAAGTAGACATGTTCAAAGATTTTTTATAAAGTGAATTTTGGTTTCAAAAATACCATTTCCTAAGGAAATGATTGTTTTTTACTTAAAAAAGAAAAAATGACGTGTAGTACTTGACTTTTAGTTAATCAATGTTAATGCACACAATATTCTAAAATGATTAAAAAGGAAAAATAAAAAATGCATGTAGTTGTACAATAAAGCTATGCTCACAAAATGAACCAGAAAATAAAGTAAAAAGTATTGAAAATTAAAATAAGCTACCAGTCAATGGAATACAATGGAGCCCAGATACATACATGCACAGATCAGTCAATGGTCTTACACAAAATGGCAAAAGAAATTGAATGGAGAAGGAATAACAATTTCAACAGATAGTGCTGAAGGTAACATCCATATGCCAGAACAAATCTAGATGTAGATCTTGCACTTTTCATAAAAATTAACTACAAAGGTTTTATAAACCTAAGTGTAAAATACAAAACGTAAAATGTCTAGATAGTAGTAACATAAACAAAGCAGATGGCCTTGGGTTTGGCAATGACTTTTTAGGTAAAAAATAAAAAGCACAATTATAAAAAAAAGTTGAACAACAGTAAGATAAAAAAGTTCAGCTTTGAGAAAGACACTGTTAAGAAACAGAAGAGAAGACAATCCACAAACTGGAAGAAAATATTTACAAAATGCATAGCTGATGTAAAGGTCTTTGTATATTTAAAACGTGCAGAGAACTAAAACTCCACAATAAGAAAAAAAATAACCCAGTTGAAAAATGGGCCAAAAGTCTAAACAAACATCTCCCTAAAAAGATATGTACATTACATACATGCATATAAAAAAATGCTCTAAATCATAGATGATGAGGGAATGTAGAGAGACCACTGCACACCATTAGAGCAGCTGTGCAGAGCCCTCAGCAATGCTAGATACAGGCAAGGATGCTGAGCAACAAAAAGTCTTATTCATTTTTTGGGGGAGTGCAAAATTGAACACCCACTTTATAAGGCAAGTTGGCAATTTTTTTTTTTTTTTTACCAAATTAAAAATATTCTTACCTTAAGTTCCAGCAATTGTGATCCTGGTGTTTACTTAAAAGTTTTGAAAACTCCACACAAACATCTACCAAATGTTTATTTCAGCTTTATTCATAAATGCAAAACTTTGGAAGTAATCAAGCTGTCCTTCAGTCATTGGGTGGAAAACGTAACTCAAATGCGCATTCTTCAGTGAAAGAAGCCAATCTGAAAAGTTTCTATACTGTATGATTTCAACTCTATGACATTTTGGAAAGGGCAATATTTTATAGAAAGTATACTAAAAAGTTCAGTGGTTGTTCAGGCCTTGAGGGAAAGGAGTGAGAGGTACAGGGTACTTTTAGGACAATGAAACTCACATACGTGTTGGCCCTGAAGTTCATGTGCAATTACTATTTTAAATGGCACACAAACTTTATGGCCAACTTGTATGAAAATATAACAGTAGATATAAACCATGGCACACATTTTTCATAACCATTATAATATACAGCACAGACTGAATGCTAACACAGTCTTTAGTTAAAAATTATTTTATCAATACTGGCTCATCATCAAATTGACATATTAATGCAAAATGTTAATAATAGCAAAAATCAATTTTGAGAGTCCGGAGTTTGGGGGAACTCTATGTACTCTGCTAAGATTTTCCATAAATTTAAACTGCTCTGAAACAATAAAGTCTATTTATTAAAAAATTAAAGACATCGTGTCAGTACAAAAAAAAATTGTAAAATAATTGCCTCACAGGCTAGACAATAAATATGAAAAACTATCCCTAAAATAGAAAAACAAATTACTTTAAGCAGATTAACCTGTTGTTTTATTTTGACTTGTCTTTAAATATTTCCAGGTCCTTCTACCTGTGGAAAGGTTGTTATATTTGTTTGTGTATAGGTAGTAATGCATAAAACAACACATTTAGATTTTTATTCGTATCTAGCCAATAAAATCCACATACGAGTAAAATAAATTCTTTCTCAAAATGAAACCGTTGGCTGCTTTAAACTATGGTTAGTATGCCAGGGGCTTGATGCACCTTGAAAGGTTTGTGAAGGTACCTACTTCCAGATTGAGCATTGTTATGTATCACCTGTAATTTCACACCTTACATTAGGGGCAAAGAGAGAACTATCCAACAGAGGACTGTTGGTAAATCAGGAATCCTGAACTAGGAACGACATCATCCTCTCTCATGACTTACGGGCCGCATCATTGAACCTTCCTTCTCTGTGGAGTGACATCCCTGAAGTGAGGCAAGAGACTTGAATGTCAGATGCCCATGAGACTCATATAAACAGATCTAGTCTAAGGTGAAATTCAAATGCCAAAGCTGATTCAAGTTAAAATCTATCAAAAATTCCCATTTTAGATGTTTCTGTATTCTGTTTCTATTAATAGTATTTTAACAAATTATAGTTGTATATATTTATGAGACACAAAGTGGTATTATGGTTTTTTAATATGCTGTGGAATGATAAAATTAAGCAAATTAACATACTTATCACTTTAAATATGTAATAATTTTTGTGATAGGAGTATTAGAAAATTAGAAATTGACTCTCAATATTAAAATGTAGACAACTCACTTATCAATTTGTGCTATAGATTAAAAGAGTATTTAAATGACTAGGAAACAGCCAACTTCCTTGGCTCTCCTTAGTTCTATAATATAAAATCATACTCTTCTTTTGGCCCCTTTCCATTTTTTTAAAACTCTGTCCTTTAACTAAATTTTTGAAGAGTACGAATATATAAAAATTATTTCAAATATTATCCCTTGTTTCAAGATCTATCTTGCTTAACCTAGCTCTGAGTTTAGTTTGCTTTATCCTGAATATCTCAGGCTCAAAAATTTTGAGATTTTCAATTACCACACCTAAAGAAACTCAAGAAAGCTAATATTGAAGCTCACAAATGTTAAAATGAGAGTTAGTAGATTGTTTGAAAATATCTTTATCAGTAAAGACACCAGGCTTTTATACAGGTTAGAAACTCACCCAAGCCTGATTTTATTCCTTGTTCAGCATGACCGTGGGACTTTTGGAGATACCAGATATTGGCACAAATTTATGGCACACTGAATAGAATGGAAGGTAGAAGGAGGGACAACATCTCAGGCAAAACTCAAGTGGTATGTTGAATATTGTTGCCCCCACGAGAGTTTGGGAGAGTCCTCTTATAGTTGTGTCTGCACCCAAAGGTGGGCCACATATCCTTACATTGGGACTATTAAGTGGGAATACACTGATCACCTTCCCCTGGTGATTAGTCTATCCCCTCCCTCATCCCCCCCTCTCAACTTGAATTGAACTGAGTTTTCCCCTTATGTGGGTATGTGTTAGATCATCTGCTGGCTTCATAATTAATATTGAGTACATTGGATACTTGCTTATCCATTCTTGTGATACTTTACTAAGAACAATGTGTTTCAACTCCACCCAGGATAATACCAAAAATATAAAGTCTCCATCTTTTTATGGAGCAGTCAGGTTGATTCCACATCTTGGCAATTATAAATTGAGCTGTGATAAACAATGTAGTACAAATGTCTTTATGATAAAATGATTTTTTTTTTCTTCTGGATAGATGCCTAGTAATGGGATTGCAGGGTCAAATGGGAGGTCTTATCTGAGTTCTTTGGGGATTCTCTCCACATCTTTGCAAAGAGGTTGTATTAGTTTGCAGTCCATCCAAAGCTGTGAAAGTGTTCCCTTCTCTCCACATTGTGCCTTTTATTCACTTAACAGTGTCTTTCACAGAACAGAAATTTTTAAGATTAAGGTAGCTCTGTGTGTCAGTTTTTCCTTTCATGGCTTTGATGGCCTATCTAAAAAGTCATCAACCAGGTCATCTAGATTATCTCTTATGTTAACTTCTAAAAGTTTCACATTTTGTGTTGTACGATTAGTTTGTGATATGCTTTGTGTTAGTTTTTATGAAAGGTAGAATATGTCTGTCTACACTCATTTTCCTGCATATGAATTTTCCGTTTCAATGCCATTTGTTGAAAAGGTTATCCGTTCTCCATGGTATTTCCTTTGCTTCCTTTTTAAAAAAAAAAGTTGACTATATTTATGTGGGCATATATCTGAGATTGATATTCTGTTCCACTTACTCAGTTTTTTATTCTTTTACGAATATAATATTGACCCAGTTATTGTAATTTTGCATGAAGTCTTGAGTTGGAGAGTGTCAATCCTCTGACTGTCCCCTTATTTTTCACTATAGAATTACCTATTCTGGGTCTATTGCTTATCCATATAAACATCATGACCAGTTTCTTAAGGTTTGGTGATGTTTGAAAAATAGCTTTCTGGGATGTGAAGAGTTGTTTTTGTTATAATTCTTAATGATGCTAAGTTAATCCAGTCAAGCACACAAGTTTGACTATCTTAGGGTATTTATGTAAATAATCAAAATTGAGTCCCTACATTTAACTAGTTATGAAATTATCACTGGATGTACTGGGAAAAATTATTGAATGCTTATTACATGCTGAGCATTATATACAATCTTACCATTTTTATTACTCACTATGAAATGTTTCAGAATGTATACGAATAGAGCCATATCAATATATCAGTTGATTCAGCTGCAAAATAGGGTGAGTTTAAAAAGTAGAAGATTGGTTGGTAAGAGTAATAAAAATCTGCATTGTATTTCAAAGCAAATTAACTTAGTATTTTCTTCTGTCCTATGTGTGGAAACATAATGGTTGCAAAAGCATGAGGAACATATTGATTGGCTATATACAGTCCCCAGGTTATAAATGAGTTGAATTTGTACTTGTGTTAGAACAGGTCTGTTTACCTATTACCTGTAATAGCCTCCATTCATAGTACAAGTTGATATGTTAGTCAGATGTTTGTAACCCAGGAACTTCCTGTAATAGCCTTCATTTGTTGGCACAAGTTGTACAGAAGTTGGTGTTTGCAACTCAGGGACCACCTGTATCAGGCTGGTGGTCAAGGTGGACATTTACAGACAACAAAAAAACATGAAATCTGTGTCATTGCAATTTACATTATTAAGTGGGATGTAATCCAGAAGTATATATTGGTAATACCATAGCAGAGTTTAGGGAAGAAGAAAGAAAAATTTTGCTGAGAAACAAAAGGATGGTTGACCAGAGACATGACCTGCCAGATCGTCTCAGGAAGAAAGAAAAGCTTTACATGAAAAATCAAACAAATAAATAAACAAACATACCTGTAATTCAAGGGGGAAAGTGCCAGAACCTACCTGAGATCTTAAAGGAAGCAGCTGTGCAGCACACAAAGGAGCAAGGTATGGGCAACCCCGGAGGGGCAGACAAGAAGGATAGATGGAGTGACCTATTTCTCTCTCCCCCAATTTCCTGGCAGTCAGTTGCCTCGGGAACCAGCCCCGTCATGCTGTGAGTTTCCTTCCCTGTGGCCGGGTGGGGTGAGGGAGACCAATAGAAAATTATTAAGGAAATTATAGAGAAATGATAGACAAAGAGATAGTTGGAAGAGCAGCAGGTATTACAGAGGTAGCAACCACTTCTTCAAGAGGCTTTCAGGATGCCACCCCAAATATCGGGCTAACTCTGCATTTATTTCATACATCAGTGTTAAAATCATAAATCTCATGAAGGCACGGCAAACAACCCATCATGATTTTTGCTATGCTTGCGTTTCTATTATGTAGACTACTTCTTTAACTACGTTAGTTGTATAGAATTACTGGCTACTTTTTATTGTTTTAAAGAATTATGAACTTAACACAGAGTCTTGAAAAGGTCAACAGGAGCTTTATGTCAAGGAAAAAAACCTAGTTAACCCATAGTCACACATCTCAGATGTGATGTATTTCTAATACTCCTAAAGCCTTATGTCCATACAAATAGACTCCTCTGGCCAAACCAAAGTGATAGAAGAAAAGAGATATTTCATCTCCTTTTATCTGGTCCAGAAAATTGTTCACTATGTTTAATGAAGTTTAAAGATTCTACAGTCTTACCTTCCCAAAAGCACTCTCCCAGAGCACACTGCCCATCGCCAGCAGAGAGCAGCCTCAAGACCTGCAGCCTATGGCCAGTGTGGCAGCCTGGGGCTGGGGGGGATATTCAACAAGTCAGGCTTCAGAATATTAAGGTGATAAGATCTCATGCTTTGTGTTCAAAGCCAGGAGATCACTTCTGAATCACTATCTCTTATTACTGTCCTCCCTTTTGTCCATTCTCTGCAATTCTATCCTAATATAATTTCTAACCTACTAACAACTAATAATTGAATATTGGCTTTAAGCTTATAAAATCATTATTGCTAGTAATACAAGCACATCAAGATATGACTCTTCCCTTAAGTATTCCCATATACACTCTTCATCAGTGGGTTCCCAAGCTGATTGAGGGCTCTTCTACCCTCACAAGCCCCCAAACTGTTGCGGCCAGTGAACTGGGTCTTCTTAAAGACAAAGCACAAAGCAGCCAGCACGCTTGAAGTCACTTCCTGTCACTGTAGAGCTGAGCTGAGATAGAAGGGGCCTTATTGCTTCTCCTCATGTTCTATACATTTGCCTCCCCAGGGGGCTTTAGCCCCTCAGTTTTTATCTTGCTCATTCCCACAGAAACATTTTCTAACTTGACCTAGTCTGCGGGAACCACATGGAGCTGGTGGGGTCCAGGGAATCTGTATGACCTCAGAGTATGGACAGTCCAGGTGTACTGCTTTCTGTAGAGAGGACCAGAGTGTGAAATCTCTTCCATTTAGACTCTTTTTCACCCCTTCTCTTGCCTCCCCCATGGATGCTGAGAGATGATTGAGCAGGGCTTACATGGACTGCTTTTCTTCTGAGGTAGTTCATCCATCACACTGAGGCTTCCACAAAGGCTTCCACAAACCTTTCCAGACTCTTTTTCCCCCATTCTGCTGATCACCTGTGGCTGCCAAGAGAAACAATAGGACCACTGATCATAGGTTTCCACAGAGAATAGGGGCCTCATCTTTCCTCTAGCATTCTGCAGTGACCTGAGGGATACTTAACCGTGAGCTCCCTGCCCACTAGGTGCTCTTTGCTGCTGCTTATCCAATGACCCCTTCAAAGTGGGGGCTGACCTAAGACAGAAGGACATCGAACCAGCCCAGGTATTCTTTGGGCAAATCAGGACCAGCAATCTTCTCCTTGGTATGGTAACCAGTGACAGGCCCACAGGACAGATCTCATATCCCCAGGTCTCAAATACATTTCTTGGGCGCAAGGAGGAAATATTTGAATTAGTGTTGGGAATATAAGAGAGCAAAGTGCAATGTTTTTGTCAAGCAACTCTCATCCCATAGGAGAGGCACACTCTTAGATCAGGCTGTGATCCTGGGCTGGACCTCCCTGGTCCACATCAAAGTTTGGGGAGAAGTTGGCTGGATTGGATTCTGGCTTGCTAACAGAAAGCAAAGGCATACTGGAACAGATGAGGGTAGAGAGTAAGTAGTAAGGTCCACCCCAGCCTTCCAGACTGTAAATCACAGATGGTTCCACCTTCACAAACAGACTTTCTGGTTGGGTAACGCCCTCCCTGTGGCTTTGCCTGGAGGCTGGGAGCAGACTTTTGACTTCTGCTGAAACAGATGCCTTCCCAGCTTTGGGGGAACCTGAAGGCAAACTTGCCCAATCCAGTCCTGCCCAGCTGTACTCCCCAACCCAACTCTGCCATGGCAGAGAATAAAGACTCATACTGAAGTTTCAAGGTCCCACTCAACACCTGGAGGAATCAAGTGCTTCTCTTGAGAAATTAGAGCTGATCACAAGACCCCAAAACAACACTGGAGCTTGTTCCTTCCTAAAAATACCACCTACTGACAAGGAGTCAATTTGAAACTGTTTATTGGCACAACCATGCAGGATGTGTTTGTATCTCCCCCATAAGCACCACCTATTTTTTTTTTTTTTTTTTACAGATTTAACTGGTCTTTCCATTATCTAAATAAAAGAAAATCCAAAAATAAGGAGCAACAGCTGCTCCAGATGAGAAGGAATCAGCTAAAGGATCCCAGAAGCATGAAAAATCAGAGTAAAAGGATAACCCTGAAAGAAACAATGACTCTGTAGAAATGGAAATGAACTGAAATAGAATATTGAAATGACTAATAAAGAAGTTTGATTTTGGATTGTAAAGAAGCTCAATAAAATGTTACCACTCAGCCAAGTTGGACCTGCTGCCCAACCAAGAAGAAGCCAATATCCAGAGATGGCAGGGTTTATAGCAGACAGAGAGTTTATTCTATAAAGTGCTTATTAGGGAACTAGGAGAAAATTCTCAAATCTGCCTCCCTGAGAATTGGCGAGACAGGGCTTTTAAAGACAGTTTGATAGACAGAGGGTTAGGCAATCAGAGTCTGCAATTTGGAAGGTTTTGAAGTGGAATCATCAGTCTTTTGATAGGACTACTCCCTGGGTGGGTCAGCCAAAATACTGAAATTCAGTTCCTTGGGTGAGGGGTCCAAGACCAGTTGATTTAGTTCCTTGGTCTATGTGGATCACTCCACCAGAATGCAGGACCAGGAAGATATCTTAAAAACTACCCTTGCAAACAAGGGAGCAGTGGCTGATTATTACCTGGATTTTAGCTAAGCATGCTCCTTTACAGAGTTTTGAGGCCTTTACTTTAGTACCCTTCATCTTGTACCCTTCATCAGTTTGTAAAGGTAGTTTCAGAAATACAGGAGAAAATAGAAACTCTACATAAATGCACCACAAAAACAATTCAAGAAATGAATAATAAAATTGAATTATTATTTAAAAAATTTAAAAAATTAAGCAGCAAAACATTTGGAAAAGAAAAAATCAGGAAATATAAAACATAGTTAAAAGTCTTAAGAATAGGGTAAAGTAGAAGAACAAATCTCAGAGCTGGAAAACAGTCAAAGAGAAAGAACAGAGAGATAAAAGGAATGAACAAAGCCATCAAGAAATACGAGGTTATAGAAAGAGGCCTACCAAAAGTATCATAGACATCTCTGAGGGTGAAGAAAAAATATACAAGGGCTGGGAAACATGTTTGATGAACACTTGATGAAAATTTCTCAAGTCTTGCTTAAAATCTGGATCTTCAGGTACGAGGAACTCAATAGATTCCTGGGAGATTCAGCACCAGCAAGCAATCACCACTATGTGTAGTCATCTGAGAGCACAAAGTTAACACAATGGAGGAACTGCTACAAACCATAAGGGGAAAACATCAGAAAAGAAATTACTTCAGAATAACCACAGGCTTCTAATCAGGGAATTTATAAGACCAAAGGGACTGGGGCCCTATTCTCACTCTTCTCAAATGGAATAATGGCCAACCTAGAAATTTGAAACCTGAAAAAGTAAGTTTCTTATATGAAGATAAATAAAGACTTTTTCAGATAAGCAAAAGTTGAGGAAATGTATCAAGACTAGAGGGCCTGCTCTGTAGGAAGTATTCAGGTCTGCATTATACAGTGATCAGCACAATAGGCACCAACCAGTGTAAAGTATCCAAAAGCTGGAGCTCAGACACTGATACCACAATGGTTCCCTAGGCAAAACAAAACACAGAAGTTCTACTCTACAGGATGAACAGAAATCCACCCACTTATCAATTCTCTCAATAAATATGGGTGGATTATACTCCCTTTTCAAGGGACATAGGCTGACTGAATAGAAAACAAAACAAAACAAGAAAAAAAAGCCAAATATCTGCTGTCTCTGGGAAACACATCTAACCCACAGGATTCATTCATACTCAAGGAGAAGGTATGGAAAACAATATTCCATGCTGATTCGAAATAAAAATAGTTGGCATAGCTTACATCAGAAAATATAGACTCAAAAGTAAAGAAAGACAAAGACAGTCATTATAAAATAGTAAAGGGAACAATGCAACAGGAAGATATAACAACTCTAAATATTTGAGCACCTAACACAGCTTAACACAGTTTTATAAAGCAAACTCTGGGAAATCTAAACTAAGTGATACATGGCAACATCATAATAATTAGAGAACTCAATACTTTAATGTCCCCAATTATTAAGCATTAAATAAACAAATACAGGACCTAAATGAGACTCCAGAACAAAAGGGTCTAATGGACATTTACAGAACATTCTACCCAATAACTACATTCTTCTCATTAGTGTCTGGAACATTCTTCAATATTTATCTCATTTTAGGCCACAAAATAATTTCAAAAAAATAGAAATTAGACCATGTATCTTCTCAGACAACAATGCACTAAAGTTAGAAATCAACTCCACACAACGTCATAGAAACTAGACAACCTACTTCTAGATGATAGCTGGATCCAAGAGAAAATTAAGATGGAAATGGTGAGATTTGTCAAACTAAATGGTAGAGGACCAGAATTCATCAAAATCTGTGAAACCAAACAAAACAATCCTAACGGGAAAACTCATAACCTTAAACACCTACATCAAGAAAATAAAAAGATCAAAAATAGACAATCTAATGAATTGTCTCAAGATCTAGAAAAGGAAGAGTGAGCAAATCCCAAGCACAGCAGAAGAAAAGCAAGAGCTAAGATCATAGCAAAACTAAGTGAAATCAATAACCAAAGAATTATGCAGAAAATTAACAAAACCCAACATTGTTTCTTTGAAAAGGTAAAGCCAATTGATAGAACTCCTGCCAGATTAATGAATAAAGGTATAGAAAGGACCCTATGAAGCTCAATCAGAAATGAAAAGGAGATATTACAACTAATACAAAGAAATACAAAACACTATCTCTGAATATTATAAAAAATTATATGCACAGAAGCTAGAAAATGTTGAGTAAATGGAAAAATTTTTAGAAACACAAAACCTCCCTAGACTTGAACAAAAAGAAATAGACTTCTAAACAGACCAATATAGACCAATATCAAAGAAGCAATAAACAATCTTCCAACAAAAAAAGGTCCTGACCCAGATGGTTTCTCAGCCAAATTTACCAGTATACTTCCCATAAAGAGGAACTGGGAAGTATACTGCAGAAATTATTTCCCAAAATCAAGAAGGAAGGAATTCTCCCCAACTCACTCTATGAACGCAGTATTTATGACCTTGATAGCAAAGCCAGAAAGGACACAACAAAATGGAAAACTACAGACCAATATCCCTTCTAAATATAGATGCAAAAATTTTCAATATAATTCTACCAAGCCAAATTCAGCAGCACATCAAAATAAAATAAAATAATCTACCACAACCAAGTGGGATTCATCCCAAGGAGGGTTGAACAAATACAAATCTATGTCCACTACATAAACAGGGAAAAAAAGGCCATATGATTATCTCAACTGATACAGAGAAAGCATTCGGCAAAAATCAGCATCCTCTTATGAAAAAAAAAAATTCTTAACAAAGTAGAACATACCTCAAAATAATAAAAGCCTTATACAACAAACCCACAGCTAGCATCATATTACAGAGGGAAAAATAGGAGGCATTCTTGCTTAGATCTGGAACTAGGAGAGGTTGCCTATTGTTACCGCCTCTATTCCACATAGTACTGGAAATTAGAGCCAGAACAATAAAATAAATCAATGGTATTCAAATGGAAACAAGACATAAAACTATACTCTTTGCTGATGATATAATCTTATATCTATAAAACTTCAAAGATTCTCCTAGGAGACTTCTGGTATTGATAAATAAATGTAGTAAGTCTTTGATATAGTAGAAAAGTACACATAATAACTCTCCTATTTACCAACAGCAGTCAAGCTGAAAATCAAATCAAAGACTCAATACCTTTCTAATAAAATAAAATAAAATAAAATAGCTAGGAATATATTTAAACAAGAAGGTAAAAAAAACAAAAAACAAAACCCGCTAGAGAGTGGACTATGGGCCACTGAGCAAGGAAATCACAGAAAACGTAAACAAATTAAAAAATATATACCATGCTTACGAATCAGCAGAATCAACATTGTTAAAATGTCTATATTACTCAAAGTGGTCTACAGAGTCGATGAATTTCACATTTAATACCAATGTCATTTTTTGCAAATCTAGGAATGATAATTCTATGGTTTGTATGGAACCAAAAGAACCTTTAATAAAAAAGACAAATTGAGTGACATTACTTTGCCAGATGTCAGTCTATGCTCCAAAGATATAGTAACCAAACCAGTATGGTATTGACATAAAACACAGATGCATGGATGAGACAGAGAACGCAGATACAGACCATCCTCAGGTTCCCATCTAGCCTTTGACAAAGCAGATAACAGTATACACCAGGAAAAGAAACCTTATTTAAAATGTGCTTGGAAAATTGGTGAGTAACGTGTAGATGACTAAAACAGAATTTTTGCCTCTCACAAAAATTAATTCATTATAGATAATAGACATAAAGCTAAGGTATGAAGCTATATGAATTCTAGAAGAAAATGTAGAAAAACTCTTATAGACATTGGCCTAGATCCAAAATTTATGAAGAAGACCCACAAAATAATCATAGCAACAACATAATCAACAAATGGAACTTGATTAAAATAAAAAGCTTCTGCACAGCCAAAGAAACAATAGAGTGATTAGACAACTTATAGAATAGAAGAAAATAGTTGCTTGCCATACATCTGATAAAGGGCTATGAACCAGAATTTATAAAGAACTCAAGCAAATCAAAAGAAAAAAAAAAACCCTAGGGCAGTGCCTGTGGCTCAAGGAGTAGGGCACTGGCCCCATATACTGGCGTGGAGGGTTCAAGTCTGGCCCTGGTAAAAACTGCAAAGAAAGAAATCACACAATCCCATAACTAAGTGGGCAAAAGACATCAACAGAAGTTTTACACAAGAAGAAAGCCTTTTGTGCAATAAACATATGAAAAACTGCTCCATGTCTGTAATCCTTAGGGAAACACAAACCAAATCCATGAGGTATCACCCAACTCCAATAAGAATAGTTTTAATCAACATATCCCAAAAGAACAGATGCTGGGATGGATACAGAGAGAAAGGAACACTTGTAAACTGTAGGAAGGCAAACTAGTATAACCTCTTTGGAAAGTAGTATGGAGATACCTCAAGGGACTAATAGTAGACTTACTATTTGATCCAGCTATACCACTATTGGTTATTGAAAAATAAAAACCATTTTATCAAAAACACTGTCAAATGTTATTACGGCACAAGTTACAAAGATGTGGAACCAATCCAAATGCCCATCAATACATGAATGGATTAATAATATGTGACATATAAATATTTATATGTATGTGATACACACACACATATAATCAATGACTACTACTCAAACGAAAAGAAAATGGTGAACTAATACCTTTTGTAACAACCTAGGTGGAAATGGAAACCATTCCATTGTTTTTTTGGCCAGGGCTGTGTTTGAACCCACCACCTCTGGCATATGGGGCCGGCACCTTACTCCTTGAGCCACAGACGCCACCCTGATTCCATTCTTGTAAGTCACTCACATTGTACATTTGTACTCACTATTAAACTGGAACTAATTGGTCAATATTAACGTGTGCATTTGGAAGTAAAATCAAAGGCAGGCAAGCACGTGGGAGGGGCAAAAGAAAGGGGTAAGTTCACACCTGACGGGTACAGTGCACACGATCTGGATGAGAAGCACACTTACAACGTTGACCCAAATTGTGCAAAAGCAATTCATGCAACTAGAACCTTTGTAGCCCATAGTATTCTGAAACTTAGGCAAAGTAACAAAGAATGATTTTCAGGCTAGATGGGAATCATAATGCAAGCAGGTGTATGTCTATCTGCTACTCTGCCAGCACTTAGAAGAGGGCGTGGTCAAGAGCCGAATGGGAATGCGCTGAGAAACTTGTGGCAACACAGAAGCTCCTTTTTTTCGAAATTGTGCCCCCACCAATTTTTTATTATAATTAAACTTATCGCCCCAATCACTTTCAAGGTCCTGGAAATACTTGGTCCACACAAATATCTGACAAAACAATTTTATAAGAATTTAGTCTTCTAAATTATTGATTTTTCTAATTTATGTATGTTGCTTTAGACAAAAATTGAAATAATTTGCTCACCTGAATGCATCAGATATTTGTGGATTATTCGAAATAATTCATATATTTAAAAAAGTTTATATTCTGTTTTTGCAAATGTTTAGAAGTCAGAACAGTGATTATTATGGGCTTGGTAAATTTGTGACTGGAAAGGAACCCAAGCAGAGGTTCTGGGGTGAAGGCAATGCTTTGCAGTCTGCTTTTTTTTTTTGCAGTTTCTGGCCAGGGCTGGGTTTGAACCCACCACCTCTGGTATATGAGAGTTTCTGGCCAGGGCTGGGTTTGAACCCACTACCTCTGGCATATGACATATGAGAGTTTCTTCCCAGGGCTGGGTTTGAACCCACCACCTCTGGCATATGAGTTTCTTCCCAGGGCTCAGTTTGAACCCTCCACCTCCAACATATGGGGCCGGTGCCCTACTCCTTTGAGCCACAGGCGCCACCCTGCATTCTGCTTTTTTTAACCAAGGTTTTGTTCCTTGGTTAAAAATACTTTCAGTTAGTGACAATTCATTCAACAATTTTCAGTTTGGGACAATCCAACAATTTTCTTATTTATGCACTTTTCTATATGCATCCTTTAATAAGATGTTAAAAAAAAACGTTTATAAAGAAGAAAGCATCTTAATATTGTCTATAATTAAAATTGTGCTCCTTGTTTGAAAAGGATTTCTTTTCTCGGTGATAGAAATTATCAACTAATATATGTTAATCAAGATCCGAGTTCAAATAAAAATACTCTACAACACTTAAAAAGCAATAGAAATAACCATGCTTTTAAACATCATTTCACTATTTTAACATATAAAATTACACTTAGTTGATTAAATAAACCTCTTGAAGTTCACATGGTTGTGAATATTCACATACTATATCACAAATATTGCATTTTGAAGATTCCAGTATAAGTTCTTGCATTTTATTTCCTTCAATGTTTCATTCACTTTAATGATGTTTTATGGAGATTCTTGACTAACTTTTGACAAATCAATTCACAAGAACAACGGTATATCCAGGGGCAGTAAACATTCTACAAAGGCCCACACAGTAAATATTTTATTTTTGCTAGTCAGATAGATTCCATCTCATCGATTCATGCAGGGCACTGCAGGGTAGCCTTAGCATTTATGGAAATTAATAAATGTAGCTATGTTTCAATAACATCTGATTTATAAAATTCAACAGTAGAATAGATTTGATCATTGAGCCTTGATGTGCCTTTTTTGATTATGCTGTCATGAAAAAGAGTTCAATATCTTAGATTTTGGGGGGAAAAATAAAACTTTTCAAGGATTCTTATTGGGAATGATATGTTGTTTGGCTGAATTGAAAAAATGATCTTGCTTAGTCTAGCATGGTTATTTAGAATGATGTATAAACCAGAGATAAGGCAGAGAAAATAAAAAGTCAAAAGAAACAAAATTCCTACATCCTTAGCTTCAAAACCACACTAAAAACTATCCTGAAAGAAAGTCATAATTAGAAACATATATCCCCAAAAAGAATTTCAATAAACAGCAACCTATGAACTTTAGATGTGCTTTCTGTTGCTTAATTGTATGGTTTTTACATTCGAATAATAAAAATGGTAGAACAAAGTATCAGCACTTAAGTAAGAGGAAAGACGGGGTCAGGAAGGTTAAATGACTCTCCCATGGTCATAGCCGGTGTTATTATTTAGTTGAACAATCAACTTATTTGTTTCCAATTAAAGAATAATCCCATTCCCACTCACTGACCTTTACACTCCTGGAGATATTCATGCTCACATTTGAGCTCTTTGTTTCTGTGTGCTGCTCCTGTAAAGCCAACCTATTTACCTTCATCGTATGTCTCACTCTATTAACTAGATAAAATGTTCTGTCAAGTCTCAAATCCATACAGATAAAAGTTAGGGATATAAAAGAAATACATACCTAACAAAAAGGCGATTTGCAAAGCTAAATAAATGGGCTAATTATTACTTGAGCTTTCGATAAAAGCAGGCCTTAGTACACTAGCTGGAGATTAGATTGTAGTAGGCTGGAGTAAATCCTGCATCTGAAGCATATTACAAAGCTCCTTGGGCCGTTTTGAGGATCAGTCATTGTTAAGAACTCAGTCACTATGGGGGCTAATTGCTAACTCAGCCTGGCCCTTGCTACATCCTTCATTCTTGAAACCACACAGACGTTGGAGGATATTGACTTGGATTTTCTAAATGCCTGTACTTGCTTTAAAAGGCTTTTATTTTTTTAATGAAATATTGTATATATTCACCTAATATATAGTAATTATCGTGATAAAAATGTAAGCAAGCATCTTTGTACCTAGCAATTACAATAGATAGAATATTTTAGCATCTTTGTACCTGGCAGTTACCTAGATACAATATTTTAACAATGTTTGTGGAACCCTCTATAATTTATTTCATTGCTGCTCTCCAAAATGCAAATACTATTCCATATTTTGTGTTTGCCCATTTTGTAATTTCAAATAAATCATTAGTTTGTGTGTGTGTGTCTGCATATGAACAATTTCCACCTGAGATTTTTCTGTTTTTCAGCTCTGTACACATGGCATCAATTTGACTTTTCTCTTTGTGTTGTGCTTTGAGGTTCATCCATGATGAGGCACAAAACTATTCCTGACTTACATTTATAGTGGTATAAAGTTTTCTTGTATGAATGTCATAATGTTTTGATACTCCTGTTTTATAGGCTATTTCACTATCTCATGTTTATCATTTGGCTCATAATAAACAACATTCCTTTTTTTTATTTTTTGAGACAGAATCTTACTGTATTTTCCAGGTTAGAATGCCACGGCTGTCAGCCTAGCTCACATCAACTCCTAGCTCCTGGGCTTAAGTGATCTTCCTGCCTCAGCTTTCCAAATGGCTAGCTGGGACTACAGGTGATTGCCACAAAGCCCTGCTAATTTTTCATTCTTTTTTCTTGAGACAAACTCTCACTATGTCGTCCTCAGAAGGATGCTGTGGCGTCACACCTCACAGCAACCTCAAACTCTTGGGCTTAAGTGATTCTCTTGCCTCAGCCTCCAAAGTATCTGGGACTACAGGTGCCCATGATGATGCCCAGATATTTTTTGGTTGCAGTTGTCATTGTTGTTTGGCAGGCCGGAGCTGGGTTCCAACCCACCAGCTCTGGTGTATGTGGTTGGTGCTCTAGCCGCTGAGCCACAGGTGCCAAACATAATTTTTCAAATTTTAGTAGAGATGGGGTCCTGTTCTTGGTCAGGCTGATCTTAAATTTCTGAGGTCCAGCATTCCTCCTCCTGCCTCAACCTCCCCAGAGTGCTAGGGTCACAGGTGTGAGCAGCCATGCTCAACCAACAAATATTTTTAAGATCTATGATTTTTTTATATTTTTTCAATGCTTCTTATCCATTTGTTTAAAAGTACCTAGTACACATAAAATAAGTGCCTAGCTATTTATTGAAGTGTTGTTTCTTGGAATGTCTATATTTAGATTTGTGGGACTGTATTACCTTGTCCACAGTGACCATATCAATTTATGTTTCCCAGCAGTGCATAAGAGTCCCTCGTGTGGCATTTTCCCCCAATGAGAATATTACATGACAAAAAATTATGAGCAATCTTGCTGGTTAGAAATTATATTTCAGGTGGGTAGAACAAGATAGCAGACTAGACATAACTTCTTTGCAGCTGTGCCTGGTGAGATTGGGGAGAAAAGATTCCAGTCACCTCTGGCTTGTGAGCTCAGCCCAGAAACATCCCTTTGGGGGCACAAGGAGGCAGCAGGAGACATCATGACCCCAATAGGAGGACAGAAGCAGTGAGAAGCACTCAAGGTCAAGTACTTACATGTGCAGCAGAGGCCTACAGTTCATCATCAGCAGCAGCAGTGACACTTTACAGATGGAGAAGCCTTCTTTTGGGGGCCTGGGCACTTGGCTGAGTTACCTTAGGAGAGCTTGCGTGAGCCAGTGAGTGATCTTGATCAGTGCCCAGGGGCTGGGACTGACCTACTGAGTGGAATGGAGCTTTCTTTATTTCCAGCAGGCTGGGCACAGTCATTGTGAGAAGGCTGCCTCAAAGACTCAGCCCTCAGTGTCCCAGTGGGGGGCTTGTTCTGGCACACCTGATGAGTGGGGCAGTCACTTCTGGGAAGATTTGAATGAAACACACATTCCTGGGAAAGCCATTGCATGGCAATGGACACAGTTTGGAAACTTTGAAGCAGAGAACTGTCTATTAAGTGGGCTAAGAAGAGCTTCAGGGTCCAAACCCTGAGGGAATTGAGGACAAAGAAGTCAGGAAGATGGGGTCAGGTCTCTTCAGCAAGAGAGAGGCTTCTAGTCTCCATCTCATACAGCTGTGTCAGTGTCGTGATTATCATCTCATACCCTAGATGAAGACTTGTTCTCCAGACAACATACAGCAAGATTATATATCTTATACTATAGGTAAATATATGTATATAAATTACATATATGATATATGTATTATAATTATATATCTTATATGATTATATATACAATCTTGTATATATGCATATAAATATATATAACTATAGCTGTCTATCTATATATAACTATATATAGGTTGTATAAATCTATATATCTATATAGATTTTCTCCTTTTTAAAAATGATTTTTTCCCCTTAGATTTTTCTTTCCTTTCTTTTTTTCTCATGTAATTATAATTTTTCATTGTTTCCTTCTATAATATTAAGGGCTTCAGTTTTGTTAGTTTTTCTGCCTTTGTTATTCTTTTTCTCTACCAATTTTATACCTTAAGTGTTTTGTTTTGATTTATAAGACTTTTGCCTTTATTCTCTATTTGGTGGAGGCTGGGTCTTGTGTCTCCTCAGGCTGGCACGGAGCTCCTCACCTCGAGGGACTCACCCCAACCAGCCTCCCAGAGGTTGGAATTCCTGAGATTTGTCAAAGTACCTTACTGTACACCACTAATACTCCTGTCTCTCTCTTTCTATTCCTCTCTTCTTTTTGCCGATCTTCCTTTTGACTTTTTACTCTCCTCCTTTCCTTTATCTTTCCTTTTTTTCTTTTATCCATTCTTGCTCTTCTCTTTATTTTAGTCCTATACCAAAAGGACACTTTAACATCTTAGGTCAGAGGCACGATAACTTAAAGAGTAGGGGAAAGTGAAAAGAAAAAGTAGGGAAAGGAAACATACAAAAATAAAACTTTCATGAGGAAGAAACAGCAGAAAAATCCTGGCAAGACGAAAAACCAGAACAGAGAAACCCCTCCAAGGGATCATGAGGTAGCTGCTGCAGGGGACTCTACCTACAAAGAAATGGTAGTAATGACAAAAAGAGAACTTAAAATATATATGGTAAAACAATGAGGGAAATTGCTGAGAGAGTGGAAAGTAGCCAAAAGAAAATCCTAAAACAGAATCAAATAAAGATGAACAATATGAAGAATATAGACAGAATATAGCAGAATTTAAGGAATTGAAGCAATCAGGTAACTTAAACATGCAGTAGAAAGTATCAATAACAGATTAGATCATGCAGAAGAAAGAATCTCAGAAGTAGAGGATAAAGCTCTTTAGTTAACTCAGGCAGTTAAAGAGATAGAAAAAAAGAGAGAGAAAGCAGAATGTTCCCTGAGAGAATTATGGGACTTCATGAACATACCAGTTATAGGTATCCCTGATGGGGAAAAACAATGCTCCAGAGGAATAGAAACCCTTCCAGAGGATATAATAAATGATATCACCAGGATATTACCAAAGACACTCCTTTCAGAGGGATATCAAAGCCCAAATAATTTCAGCTCAAACAAAGCTTCTCTAAGACACATTGTCGTGAACCTTTCCAAAGTTAAGATGAAAGAGAAGTTGCTGCAAGCATCCAGGAGTAAGTGCCAACATCTGAAAAACAGAAAGAGAGAGCATCAACAACCTAGTGAATCCATTTTAAAGAAAGGAAAAAGGAAGAACAATCCAATCCCAACCCTAGCAGAAGAAAAGAAACACCCACAATTATATCAGAAAAAAATGAAATTGAAAACGAAAGAATCATTCAGAAAATTGATGAAACAAAAAGTTGTTTTTTTGAAATTATAAATAAAATTGATAAATTATTTACAAGATTAAACAGAAATTGAAAAGTAAAATTTGTAATAACCTCAATCAGAAATGAAAAGCAGAAAATAACAACTGATATCACAGAGATATAAGACAATATTTCTGACTACTACCAAAAACACTATGCCAGGAAATTTGACAATTTGGAGAAAATGGACCAATACCTGAAAACACACCATCTTCCTAGACTTACCCAGGAAGAAATAAATCTCTTGAACAGATCAATAGCAAGCACTGAAATTTCAGAGACAATAAAAAAAGCTTCCAACAAAGGAAAGCCTGGGACCAGATGACTTCATATTAGAATTCTACCACACTTTCAAGGATGAGCTTTTTCCTATACTGTAGAACCTATTCCAAACCATTGAGAAGAAAGGAACCTTCCCCTAGACATTATGTGAAGCAAACATCACCTTAATTTCAAAATGAGGAAAGGACTGACTACAAAGGAGAACCACAGACCAATTTCACTAATGAATATCAGTGCAAAAATACTCAATAAAATCTTAGGTAATAGACTGCAGCTACACATTAAAGCAATTATACATCACAATCAAGTAGGCTTCATCCAAGGGCTGCAAAGCTGGTTTAGCATACGCAAATCCATAAACGCAATGCACCATATCAATAGAACCAAAACAAAGACATAAGATCCTCTCAATAGATACAGAAAAATACTTTGACAAAATTCAGCATCCTTTTCTAATAAGAACACTTAAGAAAATAGGGACAGTGGCACGTTTCTTAAGCTGATTGAAGCCATCAATGATAAACTCACAACTAACATCATACTGAATGGAGTAAAACTCAAAGCTTTTCCACTTAGAACAGGAACCAGACAAGGTTGTCAGCTATCACCACTATTATTCACCATAGCACTGGAAGTTCTAGCCAATGCAATCAGGCAAGAAAAGGGTATAAAGGGCATCTGAATGGGGGCAGAGGAGGTCAAACTCTCCCTCTTTTCTGATGAAATGATCTTACACTTAGAAAACCCTGGAGACTCAACCACCAAACTCCCAGAAATGATCAGGATGTGTAGTAACGTCTCAAGGTATAACATCAATGTCCACAAACTGGTAGACTTTGCATATGCCAGTAACAGCTGAGAAGCAAATCAAGGGCACAAGTCCCTTCATAGTTTCAAAGAAAAAAGAAATACTTAAGAATATATCTCATAAAAGAGGTGAAAGGTCCTTTCGAAGAGAATTATGAAACCCTAAGAAAAGAAATTGCAGAAAACACTGACAAACGTAAGAACACATTATGCTCTTGGCTGGGAAGAATCAACATTTTCAAAATGTCTATCCTACCCAAAGTAATCTACAGATTCAATGCAATACCCATTAAAATTCCAACATAATATTTTGAAGAAGTGGAAAAAACAGTACTTTGTTTTGTATGGAACCAGAAAAAAAAAAAAAAAAACCCGTATAGCTAAGGCTATTCTTAGCAACAAAAACAGAATCAGGGCATGACCCTACCAGACTTCAGGCTATATTACAAGTCCACAGTAATCAAAACAGATTGTTATTGGCAAAAACTAGAGACATAGACATATGGAACAAGACAGAAAACCAAGAGATGAAACCAGTCTCTACTTGCCATCTGATCTTTGATAAACAAACAAAAGCATACAATGGGGAAAAGAATCCCTATTCAACAAATAGTGCTGAGAGAAATGGATAACCACATGTTAAAGCCTGAAACTGGACCCACTGGACCTTTCATCACTTACAAAAATCCACTCAAGATGGACAAAAGACTTAAATCTAAGATATAAAATGGTAAAAATCTGAGAAGAAAGTTTAGGGAAAATGCTTGATGAGGTTGGCCTGGAGAAAAATTTTATGACAAAGAATTCAGAGGCCATCACACCAACAACAAAAATTAACAAATGGACTTAATTGAGCTGGAAGGATTCTGCACAGTTAAGGACACAACAAGTAAAACAAAAAAAGACCACCTTCAGTATGGAAAAAGATATTTTCAGGGCATGAATCTGACAAAGGGTTGATAACTAGAATCTACAAAGAACTCAAATTAATCAATAAAAAAAGAGTCCCATCTACTTGGCAAGAGATATGAACAGAACCTTTTTTGGTGAAGACAGAAATGGCTAACAAACATTTGAGAAAATGTTCATCATCTCTGATCATTAAAGAAATGCAAATCAAAACCACCCTGAGATATCACCGAACCCCAGTGAGAATGGCCTACATCACAAAGGCTCAAGACTACAGAAGCTGGTGTGGATGTGGGGAGAAGGGAACACTTTTACACTTTTGGTGGGACTACAAAGTTATACAACCTTTTTGGAAAGAAGTATGGAAAATCCTTGAAGAACTCAAATTAGACATCCCATTTGATCCTGAAATCCCATTATTAGGCATCTATCCAGAAGGAAAAGAAATCATTTTATCATAAGGACATTCTCTCTAGGCTGTTTATCGCAGCTCAATTTACATTCACCAATGTGAAAATAGCCTAAATGCCCACTAATCCAGGAATGGATTAAGAAGTTCTGATATATATATAATGGAATATTCAGCCATAAAAAGATGGAGACTACATTTTTGATATTAATCTTGATGGAGTTGGAACACACTCTTCTTAGTAAAGTATCACAAGAATCTTGAAGAAAGAATTCAATGTACTTAATTCTGATATGAAGGAAGTTGATTTAATATATAACATCATAAGAGAAAAATTCAAATCAATCCAAGGTAGGGGGGGCATGGGATGAGGGATTAGGGAGAAGTGAGGAGAGAAGGGGTCATGGTGTATGGCACACCTCTTGGGGGTGGGACACAATTATAAGACAGACTTTACCTACCAAATGCAATCATCACAACCTAATTTTTATACTCTCAATGAATCCCAAACAGTACAAAAATAAATTATATTTCCTTATGTTTTAATTAAATTTAGTGATTTAATTTCATAATGTCCCTAATTAATGACCAAGTTTATGTTTACTCATGTATTTGCTAAATGTTGATGGATCTTTTACAGTGAAGTGTCTATCCATTTTTGTCTATCATCTATCTTGTTTCAGTTTCCTTTCCCCTTTTCACATATCCCTTAGTCTGTTTGGGCTGCTTTCATAAATACTGTCAAAAGACTGCAGAATTTATAAATAACAGAAATTTATTCTCTTACAGTTCTGGAGGCTGGAAAGTCTAAAATCTAGGCACCAGTAGGTTTGACTTTCTGGAAAGGACTGTTCTCTGCTTCCAAGATGGCACCTTTATGCTTTAACAGGCATCAAGACATCAAGACAGAGGAACACAGAGGGGAGGTCGAAGGGCAGGAGAAAATAAACACTGTGTGAAGGCTCCTTTACAGGTGCCTTAATCCCACTTACAGGGAGGAGCCCTCGTGACCTAATCACCTCTTAAATGCTCTATTTTTAATACTGTCCCATTGACAATGACTGAATTTTGTATGGAATGTATTTAAACCATAGAATTGTACACAAATTGATTGTATTATATGGATCACAATTTTTTGCTGAGTATATACCTTACAGATATCTTCTCCAAAGTTATCATGTACATTACTGCCTAGTATTTAGAGGTGATTTTAGCACACAGAACCATACAATGTTAATATGGTGGAATTACATATATACACACACATTTTGAAAATAATCAAGAATAAACCACAAATCAGAAAATAAAGTAGAAATGAAAAGTGCAAAGTATACTGTTAACCCGAATGTCACTACAATAGCTAAGAAAAATATGTGCAATCAAGTTTCCAAATTCCCCAAACCTGAATTTTTATTTTAGTTATAAGTTTAAACAATCAATTAATACTTAAATAATGATCTACCAATGCCTATTTATATATATTTCCAATTTAAAAAAAAATTAAGAATTTTAGTTTTTAATATTCCTGTCCTATATTTACATCCATGAAAAGTGTTTCCTGCTTAATTTTGTTGCTATTTATTTACTTGTGCCTATTACTCATGTATTTTTTTTTATAATAAATGTATATATTTAATTATTAAAATAGTTTTTCACATAGAACTGATGCTCATGTATAAGTACGTATGGTATGCTTCAAGAATGTTCTAATACTTTGTATAGAATGTTCTATATTATTTGTATATAGCTAGGATTTGAAGCAAAACCTTTTTTATCCCACATTTTTCTCATTCTTTTTTCTTTTCTTTCCTTTTTTTCTTGATCTCCCCTTCTGTCTTTCTTAAAGAGAAATTTTTCCTTTTCTCTTTTTCTCTTACTCTTTCTTTTCCTTTTTAGAAATATTGACAGTAGCTAATAAGGGCTTGCTTCCTCCAATGGAAATTAAGAAATATTTTTTCTTGTAAAATTACGATAAAAATATATAAATTTAAAAATATAAATTCAAATTGAAATTAGCCTCAGAAGTCCCTTCCTTTCTTATGTTTAGATAATTCTAAGTTTCAAATTCCTGGGTCTATGAAATCAAATATAACAGATAAATATATCGTAAATTTTCCTCATGAATATTAGATTTACAAAAAGTAAACATTTGCTATTTATAAAGTTAATCCACATAGGTGTGGTCAAGGAAATGTGTCAAAATACTTCTAAAGTCAATCAGGTATTGCCATAATATTTTGAAATTTATTCCAGACTGTGCTTAGAAAGATGATTTTTTAAAATTCCAGATTAATATAAGTGTACATATGATAACATTACATTGTTTCCATTTGATAGGTAATGCCCCAGTTATGGTTGATTCCTTCATCCAGGAGGTGTGACGTACATTCCTGTTTGCCTGTTAGGTGGGAGTTTGCTGCGCCTCCTTCCCATTCCTTTCTTCTTGAATTTAATTGTTTTCTCTTGTGTGGGCTTGTAGTTGTCTATTAGTTTCAAATCAGCATTGAGTAAATGAGGTGTTTGCTTTTCAATTATTGAGATACTTGACTAAGAAGAATGCTATTTAGCTCCTTCGAGGTAAATACAAAACACATAAAGTCTCTATCTTTTTTACGGTTGAGTAGTATTTCGTGGTATATATATATATATATATATATATATATATATACACACACACACATATATATATATATATATATATACATACCATGGTTTACTAGTCCATTCATGGTTGATGGGCACTTGGGCTTTTTCCATATCTTTGCAATTACAAAGTGAGTTACTTTAAATATTCAACTAAAAATGTTCTTATGATAAATTTTTTTTTTCTTTTGGACTGATACTTAGTAATGGGTTTGCAGTGTCTCTTTTACCTCTTTAAGGATTTTCCATACTTCTTTACAAAAAGGATATTCTAATTTTCAATCTCGCAAAAAGTATAGAAGTGTTCCTTTCTCTCCACACCCACACCAGCATCTGTAGCTATATTTCTGTATGTGAGTTACCTACATTGATGACCCTATTTTCTCTAAAAAATAGAAAAGTGTATCTTTCACATTGAATTTCTATAAAAGTTTGCTCATATACGAATGTGTTTGACATGGCAAATGTAAGTAGGTTCACAATTAAAATAACTTGACTTTAATTAAACCATAATTAGCTTTTGATTAATGGATAAAGTAATGTTTTAAAAAATGTTTTAAGCCATCATCTATGCTAACATATTCTACTAGAAGAAAATAACCTCTATAAAATATCATTAAATCAGGGGAAGTCTATGGTGAATCATCCTTGGATTATAAAATTAAAATTTCAGTAATCAATATCATTGATTCAAATGTGATCATTAACAGATTCTGAGTTTTTGGAATTCTATTCTGTTTTTTTCTGGAAATGAAAAAAAAAACCCTGCAAAACAGGCTCCTTAGATAATAATATTCTAACTTTTATCTAGATTATGGGTTGATCTTTAGATTGATTCCATTTATTAAGAGAAGAGAAGATTCTGTCAATTTTTAATAAAGACTGTCAATATTATACCACAATTATTAATACTGATTAATCAAAATATAGATATTAATTACTATTTATAAATAAATGGAAAAAAGGTTCGAAACTTCTTTAGTGCCAGCTATATCTCATAAGAAGAAACTCATAATTTTTCTCTTCACTGGTTGCCATTTTCTACCCATTAAATTTCATTTCATCTACTGAATTTATTATGTAATATGATATCACACTGTATAATAATACTGCATAGATGGTTTTACCACATTTTCTCAACAAGCACCAATTTCAACAATACCACTAGTCAATTTTTATAAAGATACTTTAGAAGCTGGTTAATGGAATTGAACAATTATTTACTTTGTTAAATGAGGGAAAATGAAGAACTTAACTAGCATCATATCAAGGCATAAAGTGTCAGGTTTTGCATGTCAGTTTCATTATTACTGACAAAAATATGGCTTTTATTTTATAGGAATTTGGCATTTTGCAGAAATTTAAGTTTTCTTGTATAATTATTCATCCCTGAAATATAGGGAGAGTAGCATGGGAACGCTAAACAGACTATTCCTCAATGTAAGAAATAATAATCATCATAACCACCAATTTAACAGTGACCACTGATAAAGGGCATGCACACATGCTTAGAGGATAAGAAAAAACACACTTTTATCCATGTCATTAATTTTACATAATTTATGTTTATGCTTTTATGAAGTTTCTTGTAGCATGTCAATTAACTGACACTCACAGGTTTTAAAATATGTCATTTCTAAAAAAGATTTCACAAATCTCTAACAAATTTACTCAGAAACCATGGTGAGAACCATGAATTAACTGAAACTGAGTTTCCTGTCTTTGCTTCCTCTCCAATTTGAAGCCAGGGGATTTATTTCCCTCTTTGATTATTTGTTTGTCTGTTTTCATTTTTGAATCATTAGCCATTTCTCTCGCAGCTGCAGCTCAGCAGCCACAACAATATAGTATTAGTGTTGAACTTCTAAAAGATTTACAAAGTGAAAAGTATTTTGGATAGTGCAAATGAAATTACATTTTCTAAACATTATTCAAAGATAATACTGTTGGGATGTAAGAACTACAAGACCAGAGAAAGAGAGACGCAAACCGGAATGATGCTAGACTTTAATTTGCTTCTTTCCTAGAAGCCAACATTTTTCACAGTGTTGACAGTGGGGGGCAGAGGTAGGGGACAGAACCATAACAAACCACCAAGGAGGAAATTATGGGGCTGATTTGTTGCCCTAGGAAGAGCCTCCAAGTTAATTTGAATCCATATAGGAAAGGGCAGTCAGATGTCAAATCCAAGCTAAATTCTACCATCATTTTTAACTCACTGAAATGCAAGAAATCTGAGCTATTTCTAGTGATTACAGTCATGGAACTCAGCAAAGGTTATTACAACAAACTTCTGTATCTACAGGCAACAGACCATAGGTCACTATCTAAACAGATTCACCTGCTCTATGTGATCAGGGATTTTAATGGTACTTTGACATATGTGCCTATTTTATAAAATCTTACATAGGTGTGTAGAAGCGCAGTCAAGTGCACCATTCTGAAATGTTCTTGAAAATAAAACATCAATATGTGGTAATGATATTTTTACTTTTAGTAACGTAGATGCTTTCTGTTGTAGACCAGAGAGGAAACCTTAAAATTGGCTTTTGAACGGTTTAGTAGAAAAGAAGTCATTTTAAAAAATATGCTAAGAATCACATAAGGATCAAAGCAATGTCTCTGAAAGGAAAAATCAAGTGTATTAAATGTCAGCTATTAGGGAACTGCATACAAAATGTTGTTCTTGGAGACCAAAACTGTATGAATGAATCTGTACCTAATAATTTGAGATTTCTCTCATAATCTTCTATGTAGAACCTGAACACTTTCTTTATGGTTATGTGAAAATGTGAATGGCAGACTTATGTATTTCACTCTAGTACTCCCTCTGCTCCAGTCAGAAAGGCATCACCTAGTGATTTTCCTGTGTGAAATAAATATAACTTCAGAATTGCATTTTTTAATAAAAATATTTTATTCTGCTTATATCTAAAGTTTTGTAGATACGCAAAGCATATTTTCTACAGCATAATGGAGAGTAATACTTTAATTCTAAGGTGAAAGGCTATGTTTGGCCCATAGGGTTACTATAGGTCAAATGAAAACAAACAAACAAAAATATATCGTACACTTAGCAAAGTACATGGTACACAGCAAACATTTAATAAATGTTAGTATGATTTTTTAAATTAATGTTTTTCTCATTATCATGCTGTTTTCTATTTGTTTTAACATGTAATTTCTTTGTATATGAATTTTTTATTTTGCAGCAAAATTTCTAGAGCCAATGTGTCAAGCCACTTGGAATACTGAAGAGGTAACTAGATTTAGAATAATGTTTGGTGGAGTAACCACCATATATCAAGCAGAGCAGCTGGGTCCTAGAGAGACGTTACAGGGAAACAAATGTCAAAGCTACAATTTCTGGCCTGGAGGGTGGAATAAAGCAGCACCGCACTGCCTAGGTGGTGAGGAGACAGGAGAGAACTTGGAACTAGTACTTAGATGAGATAGTCTGACCCTGAAGCCCTGTGGAAAAGATGGGTAGGGGGAAAGGGAGGAATTTCTGGGCAGGAAATGCACCTGGATGGAAGGTAGAAACATATGAATGTGTTATAGGTGACTCACACAGTCACTCCCAATCCTGCCAAGTTCTGTGCAGGCCATTTTACCCTGAATGAATTTCCTTGGTATAAATTGAAAATACTAAATTGAAAAAACTAAAACATTTAACATTTCTTCTAGTGGTTTTCTCAGAGACAAGGATTAATTGAAATACTATGTTCAGGGTATTTTTAGATCTTACAGTCCAGTGAGAATATATATTATAGTATTTGTATGCTTGTATTTATTTTTGTAAAATAGTTATTCATTCACTGTATTTTTACTGAATTACTGCTGAATTATTTAGGTTTATAGAGTTCTTACTTTATGCTAGCTGCTCATTTTTTTTTTTTTTTTTTTTTTTTAGAGATGGAGTCTCACTTTGTCACTCCTCAGTAGAGTGCTATGGCATCACAGCTCACAGCAACCTCCAGCTCTTGGGCTTAGGTGATTATCTTGCCTTAGCCTCCTGAGTAGCTGAGACTCTAGGTGCCTGACACAACTCCTGGCTATTCTTTTGTGGCAGTTTGGCTAGGGCCGGGTTTGAACAGACCACCTTCAGTATATGGGGCTGGCACCCTACTCGCCTAGCCACAGGCACTGCCCTAGCTGCTCATTTCGTATTAACTCATTGTGTCTCCATAAACACCATATGAGTCAACATACAGTTAATATTTGGGAACCGTCAAATTTAAACTTACTGATTTTGCCTCAGTGCCCACAGCCTAACTTGCTCAAACTTATAAACTAACACTCTTGCAATACGTGTATTAACTACTTATGTCTATTATTTAGTTTACAATGGGTCTAGTGCCTGGTGAATTAGTGGTAGAGTTCTTGCCTTCAAACATCAGAGAAATGCAAATCAAACGTTCCCTGAGGTATCACCTAACCCCAGTAAGATTAGCCCACATCACAAAGTCCCAGAGATACCTGGATGTGAAGAGAAAGGAACACTTCTACACTGCTGATGGGACTGCAACCTATACAGCCTCTTGGGAAGGAAGTGTGGAGAGTCTTCATAACTCTCAAATTAGACCTCCAATTTGCCCCCCCATAATCTGACTACTACGTGTCTACTCTAGAGAAAAAAAAAAATGATTTTATCATAAAGACGTTTGCACTGGATTGTTCATTGCAGCTTATTGTACAATTGCCAGGATGTGGAAACAACCTAAATCCCATCAACTGGTGAATGAATTAACAACTGTGGCATATGTATACCATCGGGTACTATTTAGCCATAAAAAATGTGGTGACTTCACAACTTTCGTGTTAACCTGGATAGAGTTGAAACACATCCTTCTAAGCAAAGTATCACAAGAATGGAAAAGCAAATATCCAGTGCACTCAATACTAACAATATGTAGCCAGTAGATACCCAAATAGGGGAAAAACTCATTTCCACTCAAGTTGGGGGGAGGGGAAACGAGAGAGGGTAGTGAGGGCGAGGGGGGATTGGTGTGTGCTCACGTAATGGGCACAATGTGGGGGGTATATAACACACCTTTGGGATGTGGGATGCAGCTATAAGAGGAGCTCTACCTGACAAATTCAAATATTGTGACCTAGTTCTTTGTGCTCTCACGTTAACCTGATTAAAAAAAAAAAGAAGAAGGATACCTCAGAAAAACCAACATTTATTACGACAAAGAAAGTCGTCAATGTCAGGTGTGAAGGAAGAATGTCTCATCTAAACAAAGGATCAAAAAGGCCTAGTTAGGTAAGAACGTGTTATGAAGATTGGAACCTGACAGAATCAGGCAAAGAAATTCGGAAGGAAATTTCAGGCAGAAAGCCAAAGGGTGACACAGCTAAACATTTATCCCTGTTTGTCTGGGAAAGTTTCACTTTATGCCTGATGACCTGGTGCAATTATTATAATAACACTCGCTTTAACTTTCAGGGGTGTCTGGCCAGGTGTTGTGGCGGGCGCCTGTGGTCCCAGCTACTTGGGAGGCTGAGGCAGGAGACTCGCTTGAGCCCAGGAGTTGGAGGTTGCTATGAGCTGTGATGCCATGGCACTCTACCCAGGGTGATAGCTTGAGGCTCCGACTCAAAAAAAGCCAAAACAAACAAACAAAAAAAAACCTTTCGGGGGTGTCCTGCTTTGGACAGTAAATTATATAACCACCCCACCTAAGGGCAGGGACACAGAGTTTGAACAAACATAGTGTATCTGGGGAAATGGGAGTAGTTTATCATGGCTAGAAATCAAATATGACATGAGAATTGTGAAAACCTAGAGAAACTGAGGACAAAGCATGAAAGACCTTGGGAATGAAGTTTCATTTTAAAGGTGATGGGACGTCACTAAAAGGTTTTTTTTTTTAAGCAAGGGATACAATATAGTTGGATTGTACTTTGAAAGATCACTCTGGCATTATTATGGAGACTGTATCTTTATACAAGATTGGAGGAAGGAAGACAAAATCTTTGATTTAATACGTATTTATCATGGCCTGACCATATGCTAGCAACATTCCAGGTCTCGGATTACACCTGCGAACGATTATGCAAGAGCACTGCCTGTCCTCATGAGGTTTGTGTGAGAGCAGCGAGAGGCACGTTAACACAAGCGTAATACGTGAGGGAATGTCGAGCCCAGGAGAGAGGAATCTGGGTCATGGTTTAATATTAAATAGAGTGACCAGGGAAGGATGCGAATTTCACTGTTGAGCAAAGATCTGAAGATATGGAGGAAGTCAGCGGTTCAGATATATGAGATGTCCCAGCTGGAGGGACTAGCTGATGAAATCACCCTGGGGCGAGAGAGTAGCCGGTAATTCCAAAGACCAGCGTCATGGATGTAGCTGAAGCTGGGAGAGCGAGGAGCAGGGGAGGAGGCCGGAGAGACTTTGAGAGTCCAGTCCCTGGGGCGTCTCCAGCAGTTCTGAGGAATCTGAGTTTTACTTAAGGCACCTGGGAAACCACTGCAGACCTCTGAGGGGAGGAACAGTGGTCTATGATGGACCGTATTTTACCACGTATAATGTGCAGGGCGCTGGGAGCCGGGGGTCCCGGTTCCCTGAACCCATTTGAGCTAGAAAGTTCAAGTGAGGTAGGCGGCAATTGAAAATGAGTGGAAAGAAAATGAAACTGGAGCAGCCTAGGCAGCAGACTAGAAGGCAAAAGTAACCTGCCTGCACAAGGTTTAGGGTAACAGAGAAGTTCTACTTGGGAAGAACAAAGAGAAAGTTTAGAGCACTTCCAAAGAGAAAGTTGGAAGTGGGTCTCTCTCATAAAGGAGAAAAGGTGGGAGGCACGGATGCAAAGGCCTGCAGGGGTGTAAGGCTCTGTCTGCCTGACCATGGTGGCCAGACTTTCCTTGGCCTCTCCGCCTCCAGGCAGAATTTCCCTTTTTTACTAGTCATTGCTGGTCTCTTTCCATTGGTCATTGGTTACCCAGCTTACTTCAGACTCACATTCTTATGGGCCCTCCAGACTCCCCGGATCAGTGCACCCGGTTTTCCTCTCCCCCCTCCCCCACCTTGCAGCCCCTATCTTTGTGTCCCTTCTCAGAATGCACACTTCTTTGTGTACGTTGTTGAGGGAAAAATAAGAATGTACATCACACCTGTGTAGTACTAATTCCATATCTATATACATCTTTTTTAAATCTTTTGTTTATGATGATGCACCAAAATTATAACTCTAGAAAGCAGTAATGATATCTACATGCAAATTAATACCCCAGACTATGGTAATTAGTTTTGTTGAACTCATGATGAACCAGCAATGAAAGGCTTCTGGGCCAATGAGAAGCGTTGCCTAACTCTTTGTATACTTTAGGTTGGGGGCCAGCAATCTAGCTGATATTTTTGCAAAAATTATTGGAGAAATCCCTTGGAGAATGTTGAAATGGTTTACATACACTGAAATCTTTAAGGTTTAAATTTGAATTAAAAAATTAAGATGAAGGATTTTTTTCCCTAAACACTTGGGCCATAACTGTGGGTGTACATTACACCTGGGAGCATATTATACACCACAAAATACTGTAACTTTTACAAGGATTACTCCAGCTGCTCCTTTGAAAAGAAGTTACAGGGAACACAGGTTAGTCTACGAAAGACTAATTAAGATACCATTACAGAAATCCAGATCAGAGATGTTAAGTGGATGAAATTTTGCCAGGCAAATGGAGACAATTAAAAAACACAGACTGTGATCCTGTTATCAGACAAGATAGAACTGAAGCCAAATAAATGAAAGAAGAGACAGAAAGACCATTTATAAGGTAAAAGGCCATGTTTTAAGGGGAATACAAAATGATTTTGAAAATTCGTGGGCCACTAAAAATCTTTCTTTGTAAACAGATGCTGCAGGAAATACAGTAAGAGATGGACAAAATACCTTAAAATAGATTTTAACTATTTTAATTCAACATGTCAAATGTACAAATGCTATTAAACATAAAGAGAATAACTTGACTGTGATTCAAAATTCAAGCACAGTAAGAAGAGGTTGATAAATTATCTTTTAAAATAAAGTTGTATTGTGGTTAAAAAACCCACAAAACGAGGTAGGTGACAAACTGAGAGAAGGTGTTTGCAAAATAGAACACAGAACAAGGGCAATCTTCCAGTATAAAAAGGATTCTTATAATTTGATTGCAAAAATAACTCAAAAGCCTGATAGAAGAGTGAACGAAAGTCATGAATAAGTAATACATAGAAAGAGATACGTGATTAACCTTTAGACATGTGAAAATATCTGGATTCTACACATCAGATGAAAAAAACAAGCTAATACAGAGATAATAATATACTTTTAGCGATCATATTGCCCCAAAGTAATAGATATCAGTTATCACAGTGTAAAAATGGTGATTCCCCAGCTGGTTTCCAGTTCTCAGCCAATTTTGATCTAGGGCTTGCTAATTAAAGGAGAGATGCTTGAAGGAAGGCTTGACAGTGGTACCTTAGGAGTGGTTAACAACAATACATTGTATATTTGATATTTGCTAAAAGAGGGAATCTTAGTTACTTTTAACACACACCAAAGTGGTAACTATATGCGGTGTTGGCTATGTTATTAGCTTAATGATGGTAATTACTTCACAGTGTTTGTGTCTATCAAAACATCCGTTGTACGTCTTAAATGTATGCAATTTTTTGCATGTCAATAAATCTACATCTAAGCAGAAAAAAAATAATCACCAAGAGTTTCTCCTTGAGTAAATTTGATTAGTGTAAGCTGTAGATAGTAACAGCCTCCTGTATTTCTCCGGGCTAAATCTTGTTGGTTCATCTCCAATTTCAGCAGCAGAAGTGCTGAACAGCTCTGTGTAAGTCAGGCTTATCTCAAACTTACAGCGTGACACCTGAGGCACAGATGTGCTTTTCTGCCTGTGGTCCTTCTTCAAAGCTGTAGGAGTCTACTTGACCCGTATGCCCTTCAGCCTGGAAGTGCTGGAGTTAATGTTCTTGGGAGTGCCCTCAACCAGTGGGGAGACAGAGCTGAAGAATTTCAAGCAGACAGTTCTGCAAAGCATACTGTGTACTTTAAGATGTTCTGGCAGCATCTCCACCCTCCTCGCTGGCCATTGTCCACAGAGATGAAATTGAAAATGTACTTACGTGGGGCTTTCATCCTCCCTGACTCACTCTTTCAGCTTTCTCATTTTTCTTCCTTATAAATTACGAAACGTAATCCTTCTCCCTGGGAGGATTTGAAGGAGAATCCTTCAAACACTCTTCATAATCTATTTTTTTTTATATATTTGGAAATTTCTTTGGGGGCTATAATAAAACTGAAAATATGTAATATCTGGACATCAATAGAAAAAGTAGGCTGACTCCTGTTTGTGAAAGAATCAATTTTCTTAATACATTGCATATCCCTCTATAATGCTAAGAACCAATGTATGGGCTCGGCGCCTGTGGCTCAATCGGCTAAGGCGCCAGCCACGTATACCTAAGGTGGCGGGTTCCAATCCCCAGCCGGGACCCGCCAAACAACCAATAAAAATGGCCGGGTGTTGTGGCTGGCACCTGTGGTCCCAGCTACTTGGGAGGCAGAGGCAGGAGACTCGCTTGAGCCCAGGAGTTGGAGGTTGCTATGAGCTGTGATGCCATGGCACTCTACCCAGGGGGATAGCTTGAGGCTCCGTCTCAA